>MNCI01014738.1:154072-206405 GCA_015680685.1 Gnetum montanum | reverse complement strand
ACACAGGCCGTCATCGTGGGAGTGATCTGGTCGACCAGTCCCAACCTATCCACAATGGAATAGGGAATGACGTTCGTAGCTGCGCCATCGTCCACGTGCACTCTCCGGATCCGGTATTAACCGACCTGGATAGTGATAAACATAGGTTCGGTTGTCACCCAACTTTTCTCAGGATCATTTTTGATAGATCCATCGTGGAAGGTTAGCGAGGAAGGCGTAGGTTGCTCAGCTTCGTGAGGAAACATGACAGCATGTATCGCTTCCTCCTCCGTTGGCAAGCTTTCATCCACTGATATGGATGTCAGCATGCGAACCATAGCCTCATGGTGTTCGTGAGATGTCATAAGTAAGTCGTAAAGGCTCAGTGTTGTGTTCTTTTGTTTGAGAGCCTGTCTAACTTGCGTAAATGCATCGAGGAGATCCTTCTCTCGGCTAGGTTGCTTGCATCCCTTGTTCTCTTCCATCCATCCCAAGAGACGGATCTCTCGAGGTGGGACAGCGTTGGGTGAAGGGGTACTCTTTTCGTTGCCAAGAGAAGACGGTTGCATTTCCGCACCTTTATCTTGCTTCTGAGGCATAGACAAGGGTGCAGAGGCCAGGGGCTTAGGCTTAGGGAAGCCAAGCGTAAAGTGGTCCTTTGTTATGCTAACCGAGGCATCCTCTCCCTTTCGCATGGGAGGCGATGATTGGTTGTTCTGGCAAGAGGTCTGCCCCTGCGTGAGAGGAGCAGTCTGTGGTTTTGGCACCCTGATAATGAAGGGCGCTCTAGGCATGGGCGCGGATGAAGCCGCGGCTTGGGTGTTGTTGTGTGACTGAGGGTTTATGTGAGAGGATGCTCGTATAATGAAGGGCGGCCTCGAGATGCCATTGGCTACCGATGAAATGATTGGCCCCTTGGGTGAGCTGGCGGGTACGCACAAGAAAAAAGGTTGTTTTGGCGGTCCCTTACGCTCACCGTCCGTACTTACCACAGTGATTGTACAAGGATCGTAGTTTGCGTTCAACGGGTCCTTATATACATGCAGTGTTTGGTTTTCCGGACGCGTCGGGTTACTGCTGTCTAATTTTAGATGACCTTCGTCGATCATGCGTTGAATGTCGTCCTTTAATGCCTAGCAGTAATCTGTGTCGTGACCACACATCTGGTTGTAGTCACAGAAACGATCGAGCCTGAAAGATCTCGGAACTGCTGGTTCGTTAGGTAAGGCTAAAGAAGGGTCCTTCAGCAATTCACAGTGACGTCTGTGATGCTTCAGAGCCTCCTCAGACACCTTCTTAGGCTGAATGTGCCCTGCCCCTAACAGTTGTTTTAGCAGTTTAGAATGCTTTACAGGTAATGCCTTGTACTTTGAGCGATCCTTGCGCTCAAAGTTTGGCTTAGGCTGGGGGGCCTTTTCAGGAGCTGACGTGTCTTGGCTGGTGGTAGCACTAGCCGTGGTCTCGGGAGGCGTCGTAGGTGCCTTTTTGTTCTTCATCTTTGTACCCTTAGTCATCGCAGCTACCGTCGTTGTCACTGATTTGCCTTTGTCTTTGTTCTTGTTATGTGCATTCTTATAGGTGACGTACACCGAGTCTTTGCTGGCCTCCGCAGCATCTTGGATGCTTCTAACTTGTGCGAAGGCCTGATGTAAATTACTTGGGGAAAGATAGTACAGCTTTGACTTAATGAAGTCATTGACTACTCCCTTGAACATAGCCAACATATGTGAGTCCGCGATCGGCTCGCGGATCTCGTTCAAGGTAGCATTCCAGCGCTGTATAAACTTTTGGATGGGCTTGAGCGGGCCTTGTTTCACCCCCATGAGCTGATCCAGTGTGACTTCCGGCTTCAGGTTGTATTTGAAGCGGGTCACAAACTCAGTCAGCAGCTCTTCCAAGGTTGAGATGGAAGAGCGTGGGAGGGCTCGGTACCAGTCCAAAGCTTTCCCTGTTAATGACATTGCAAAGACTCTGATAATCATATGTGGCCACTGTTGAAGCAACAAGGATTCAGATCGAAAGGTGACTAAGTGAGCATTGGGATCCCCCCCCATTGTATTTGGTGAAATGAGGCAGAGACATCCCTGGCGGCAGTGATAGCATTGGCACTGCTGGACTAATCGGATCATCCTGATAAAGTCCATGATCTGAATAGCATCAGAACCAGCGGCTTTGAGGCGTCGGACCTCCTCAGTAAGAGTCTATATCAGCTGGAAAGCTTGGCCCAAGCCTGTTAATGGAGGTGCCTATGCAGAAGGCATAGGAGGTTGGACCAGGAGGGTGGTGCAAGGGAACGGAAACGACAGGATGGGTTGACTGGCTGCTTGTGGGGTAGGGATCCTAGCAGGCAAGGAAGCCTACAAAGACCAGCACCTGCTGGCTTACACAGAGGGGTTAGCCACCTCCTGCTGCACAAGATAGGGATGGGTATACTGCGGGATCCTCTGTGGAATTCATGCTACAGGTGCAACTGGGGGCTGCACGCCATACACCACAGACTGAGTATGTTGCGCCACCGGGTTGGCCCACTGACCTGCGGCAGGCTGTTGGATGTATGTTTGTGGCTGAGCGGTTGCGGGGATCTGTTGAGTTTGTGGATGTGGAAGCGACAAGGTCTAGGCTGGGCACGTTACAGATACATTATGGGGTTGTATCTGAGGGATGAAATGGGGCGCGGTGGTCACCGGGATCACCACTGGGNTGAAGGCCCTCCTTCTAGTGCCAGAAAACTGTAATGATGGAAAACGTCGGCAGCTGGAAAATACCGAACAAATTCCATGTACACAGTTTTAGCCACGGATCCACGCAAGGGCTATGCTGGAAAAACGAATCCACGGTGCCCTAAATGGTCTTGTCGATCAGACAGGGACTTACTAATCAGTAAACCGATGAATATTTCGTGAAAACGATCTAATTCGAGGAATCGTAAAATGAGGGAAAAATGATGTAGATGGATTGCAACGATGATAACGCTAAACACGATAAAAGGAGGCTGACATAAGAGAAGCATGTAGTTTCAAGATTTGCGCTTTGACTTGAAAAATGTATATTTTGTATGAGAAATTACATTGGGGAATCCCCGATTACTAGATGTGAAGCAAGCACAAAACAATAAGCAAAACGGTCCAAACAGAAGTATGATCTACCTCGTGGGCTAAAGCCAAGATGCAAGGAAGGCCAAGCTCTGACGTCTACCGATCAACTGTTTCTGACCAATAGAGTCTTCCCAGCAGAACTATTGCTCCTGTCACCGGTGCTCAAAGCGAACTATGCTCTGTTTTTGCTGCAAGGTGATGCTATCAGCAATTGCCGAGGCACTGCTCTCTGTATCTTTGCTCCAAAAGTGATAAGTGCTCTGGTGCTTAGAAAAAATGCCCTTGCTTCTTTGATTTTCCAACCTTTGTATCTTTGTCAAATGGGGGTATTTATAGGCTGCAACGCTCTGTGGAAAAGGCGCAACCCTGATGACGTGTGTCCCGCATGTTTCAGGCACTGTTGACTTGACCAATTTTGTGTCAAACTTCCTGATTACGCACAATACGCTCGTTCGCATATTGTGCGTGTGAAGAAGAGACACGCGTTGGGCATGTTTCAACTGTCTTGGGTTACATTACGCTCATTCACGCTATGTTGCATGTATGAGCGTAACGTAACATGGGAACAATGGAATTAAAGTTATTTTACGCTTGCTTACGCAGCCGTGCGTAGTGAAGCGTAAACAATATCTAGTTCGGCGAAGCAATATGTTGCGATATTCTTCGTTGCGTAATGAGCGTATGATTGAGTAGTCGCATTTTCTTAGACTTTGCCTTTGACTGTTCTGGAGCTTATTACGCTGCTGTGCATAATAGAGCGTAAACCTGTCTTTGAACGAAAGACTTAGCAAAAAATACACAAGAAATCGCATATCATGCTGCTTAAGCTTCTCCCTATGCTGAAGTAACCATCCTTCTGATGTCGTTTCAATGCCACGCTAAGCGCCATTACACTATGTCACGTGATATAGCGTAAACAACAAAAGCATAGAAAGATTAGGAATTTGCACAAGAAGTTGCGGACTTGATGCTACGTGACTCTTGGTGTTGCTCTATCTTATTCCCCCCTCTGGAATGCTGAGATGCGCCCTTGCCTGATTTGCAAATCTTTGCTTGAGGCCGACTCGCGATTTTTTACGGTGTTTCAGATCCCACTTCAGCTTGGCTCCTACACACACTAAAAGAACAGGCATTAAACATTAGATGACAAAAAAGGGATGTGAAACTTGAACACTGCAGAAGGCTCGAAACATTTGTACCTATCTCAGGGTGGGCTTCCTGAATACGTTCAACCACCTCATCGACAATACTAGTCATGAAATCCATTTTACTTGGCATCTCGGTCCAAGAAAATGGTCTATGAGTACAAGGCGGACTAGCCTCAGGGGGCATGTCAGGGGGAGCCACCTTCATAGGCACTTCCAACCACATCGTAGGAATTATCCTACCTTTGTCTGGAAGGGATAAATACATAAAAGTAAAACACCATAGAAACAACAATTCATAAAGCAACACAATAAAAAAAAGGAAATATACCGTGTTCTCTGTCCCCTTCTGGGTTTGGAGGGTTGCCGAGGTCCAATCTTCCCATAAGGAAGCTACTGAACATTTCATCAACATCAACCTAGTCATCAACCAGTTCTATCTCCGTGGTGTCTTCCGCTAGCTCTTCCATCCCTTCCACCTAATCTTTGTCCACCTCTTCCTCCTCAATTATTAAGTCCATTGTAGCTTCCTCCTCCTCGATAATGATCTCTAACTCCTGTCTTCTCAATTCTGAAGGCATTAGTTTCATATAAGCAACCAAAATGAAAAATCTCAATAAGACTAAAAGGATAATGCAATAAGTGCACCAATCTTACTTACCTGGAATAGGCATTTTGAACCGTATTCGCTTCACCCTTGGCTCTTCCACATTTGAGGCCACCTCTTTTGAGAATTCACACTTCGAGAGTTTCGACTTGGATTTCCTGATGGTCTCCTTGATGACATGTTCAACTCTCTTTGTAGTATAGGTCACATCATTTGGTTCCAACCCCACACTATCACATGTATGGATTGAAGTACCAGATGACCCTTCTGTCGTGATGGACATGGATTCATCAATCCCCTCAGGTGCATCTTGGGACTCAGCTGTCTCGAAGAAATGGTTAATCCACGGGCAAGACAATTGAGTACGATCCCATAGAACATATTTATTATCTACATGAACCACTAAAAACTCAGCTAAGCGATGTAGATAGCCTATGAAGAATGCGAATGTAAAATGGGACTGCACCTCAACGTTTGAACGCAATCGCACTATCTCCTTATGAAGGCCCGAAAACAGAAATTGAGCCCAATTATAACGCATCCTAGTTTCTAAAATGGTTCACATGATGCACACAGCTTCCACCCCAAGAGTCCTAACCTGGGACAGGGATTTAGGAAACACCCATGCCCGAAATAGGGGATACAATTCATTAACTTCTACCACCTTTGACGTCCCCTGCATAGGGATTCCATTGGAGCCGTTGACAATGCCCAACCAATGTTCTAGCTCACGCATCATATGAAGCTCTTTCTACGCCCTATCCAAAACCACATTCATGCCATCTATTGGTACATCGAACAAGTCTAAAAAGAACTTGGCTAATAGATGGAAAACAATTTTGACACCCTTAATACGGGTGCTATAGTAAGAGACAGACTTGTCGAATGAATCTACAATCCTGATCATTTCAGCTATGGACACATCAGTGCTCGGGGTTGTAAATAACTCCATGAGGCTGACATCATCCAAAGAATGGACAATAGATAGTAGGGCATTGGTGCACAACCATCGTTGTGCCTTTCTGATCTCCCCAAACTTCATTGACAGGGTACTCTCAGTTCGCCCTATCGTAACAGGGTCTCTGTTGGGAGGGACATTAACTATAAACACAATTTAAAATCATAACATTAGTATGACCACCAGCAGTCCAACAAACACACTAAGGCATCTAGGAAATATTGTCACTTACCTTCAGTCATGGACTTCGAGGTGCTAGAACCCAATTCATCATCATGAGGGAAGATAGGCCCATTGTGTGACCAATCTCCATGCAACCACCCATGCATCATGCATTGTGCAAATGCCCTGGAAAACCATTTATGGAAATGAATAATTTCATCCTTGGTTTGAGCTAATACAGCTCCGTGGAGGGTGGGACCCACCATGAATGTCTCTAAAGTAGTATGAGCCAATGCAAGCCCATCATCATTGATGCACGTCCCATCTTGGTTAACTTGTGGCCTGCAAAAGTGCGGTCATTAGAACGGGGGCGAACACTAAATGATAAAAAATAGAAACAACAAACTAAACTATCTTACCTCTCTACCTGGTACACCATGCCAGGAGGGTTCTAAAATAACATGTGCGCATGCACAGCTAGAAACAAGGTGTTATTGAGATAATCAGGCCCTTGTGGCAACAGGTCCCACATGCGTGCTAACGGGCGAGTAGATCTGGGCTTGCCAGAAGGACCATTCTCAATCACAAGAGGTCCCTCATCAATGTCCACCATGAAGACCATGACGCTGTTTGCAGATCCTAGCAACATTGTTTCAAGCACGCTTCACCCTACTTATTTGCTTAGGTGTGATCACATCACTACCTTATAGGATGAAAGCAAGGAATTCATAGGCCCCTTCCCTAAACCATACCCCATTGTTATCAATAGTCAGATCAGGGGCAGGTTCATCAGTTTCAAGGGGCCTGAACCATGCCAGTACCCCAACCAGCTCAACTACCAAGAGGAAAGGCTCAGGATCCCTGCAAGTAACCAGAATGTCATGATAAATCAACTATACATGAAAATGAGATGGAAAAACAAAATTCCATGTTGTAGGCCAATACTTCTAAAAATTACAAACTGTTTACACTCGGTGTATACGCTATTAAAAAACTATTTACACTTGGTGTATATGTTGTGAAGACCATTTACACCCAGCATATAGACCCTGTATGCTATGACAATCATTTACGACCCACGTACAGACCTTGTATGCTGCGGAAACTGTTTACGCTTAGCGTATAGACCCTGTACGCTGTGGAAATCATCTACGCTATACGCTGTGAAAATCGTCTACACTATACGCTGTGGAAATCGTCTACGTTATACCCTGCAGAAACCTTCTACGCTCAGCGTATAGACCCTGTACGGTGTACAGACCCTCTACGTTGCAGACCTATGCTCAGCATACTAGCCCTTTATGCTGCCGAGACTGTCTATGCCAGATAACAAGTATAGATGAAAAACAATTAACAGAGGCAGGATTAGAGCCTACTTGTATGCTGATCTAGGCCATGATGGAACCCTTGGCCTAGGAAAACACTGTAACATGGCCACACTTTCCTCTGCAAAAGTCAGGTCAGGCCCCTTCCTCCCCTAGCCTTCTACCTCGCCCTTGCCCATTTCGGCGTCTTGCACGTTGAAATTGACAGTTTCACGCTAGGGTTCAAACCCGCACGCTGAACTGAATCCTGTACGCTGAGTTTGAGCCTCTACGCTCACACTTACATTGAGTTTGAGCCTCTACGCCCACGCTTATGTTGAGTTTGAGCCTCTACGCTCATGCTTACGCTGAAGTTTGAGCCTCTATGCTCACACTTACGCTGGAATTTGAGCTTCTACGCTTACACTGGGGTTTGGGCTTCTACACTTACACTAAGGTTTAAGCTTCTACGCTTACGCTGAGGTTTACGGTCATGCTCCAGTTTGCTTCAAGTTCATAGTGCCTTTAACAACTGACAACCTTACGCTATATATAGCATTGCACCGACCTCACCACTGCCACCGCCACCTTTGATTTCAATTAATATTTTATTAATTTTATTTAAAAACTATTCAAAATACAAAATACAAAAAAATATATATATAAAACAAAATGAACACTATCACATGCTAATTCCCTCGTAAACCAACTTTGGATGCCCACGCTGAACGTTTTGATGCAAACTCTTTGATGCAAATTATACGGCAACTAGGCATCGTCAAATCACACATTTGACTCGGTAAGGCCTTAAACTACCACACATGACCCGGTAAGGTCTTAAACTACCACACACAGCCCAGTAAGGCCTTAAACTGCCACATTCGATCCGATAAGGCCTTAAACTGCCACAGATGGCCCGGTAAGGCCTTAAACTGCCACACGTGGCCCAGTAAGGCCTTGAACTGCCACACGTGGCCCAGTAAGGCCTTGAACTGCCACACGTGGCCCAGTAAGGCCTTAAACTACCACACACGGCCTGGTAAGGCCTTAAATTACCACATTCGGCCTGGTAAGACCTTAAACTGCCACACATGGCCCGGTAAGGCCTTAAACTGCCACATAGGGCCTGGTAAGGCCTTAAACTACCATGCATCCCGGTGCAACGATAAACCATTTTCATACATGTACACATGATTTACGTTACCAAGGAACACAGAACAACACCTATTAGCTCACTCTACCCTCTTTTTATTGGCAGGAGCAAGCCCGATGGATTGTCAGCGTTTGTTCACACCATTGATCATCGATGGATCATATGGAAAGATCACAAGAGAAGTCGACATAAATTCCATTAGCTTAGGTACATCAACCAATGACACAATCATAGCCTCAACATAACAAATGCTAGATAACTACAAAGGTATGACAAAATCTCTTGACATAGAAGCCGATAGTATCACTGAAGACCCATTGACTGAAACCCCCATCGCTATGCTTGATGGTGAAATTAAAATATTAAAATTGAGTACACTATTGCAACCTCAACTGGCCAAATACATAGAAGATGTGCTTCGAGACAACATAAAAGCATTCGCTTAGTCTTACACTGACATGCCCGGGTTAGATCCTCAAATCGTCTAGCACAATATTATCCTTGATCCAAAATTAAGGCTAGTGAAACAAAAGTCACGAAAGGTTAAGCCTAAGGTAGCATTGGCAGTTCGCAATGAGATCAACAAACTCTATCAAGCGGGTTTCATTTGGGCTGTTGACTACGCTGATTGGGTATCCAACATGGCCATTCTCTTGAAAAAGAACAGAAGCATTCTCCTGTGCATTGACTTCCGGGATCTCAATGCTGCAACCATAAAAGATGATTTCCCCCTACCCAGCATCGATCAACTTGTTGACTCAACCACTGGGCATGCCTTGTTATCTTTTATGGATGGCTTCTCAGGATATAACCAGATACGCATTAACCCAGAGCATCAGCTCCGGACAACCTTTATGACACTGTGGGGTACCTTTTGTTACACAATGATACTCTCCAGTCTCAAGAATGCTAGGGGTACATATCAAATGGCAATGACATTTATTCTTAGTGATTACATGCTACACTCGCTCAACGACTATGTGGACGACATCGTGGTTAAATCAAAGATGTCAGAAAAACACGTACAAGATCTTGACCTGGTACTAAAGCGTTGTTTAAAATATGAGCTGAGACTTAACCCAAAGAAATGTGTCTTCGGAGTCAAAACAAGCAAAATGCTTGGATTCATAGCATTGAAAGTAGGGATACGAGTTGATCTCGATAATGTTAAGGCCATAATAAACTTAAAACCACCTAGCAACCTTACCGAATTCCAAGGTCTACAAGGTAGATTACAGTTCATCAGGCATTTCATAGAAAAACTAACAGACAAGTTGAAACCTATGAACAACTTGCTACACAAGAACTTCCATTTTGAATGGATTCCATAGTGCCAGGAAGCATTTGACAATATTAAAACAACACTTGTCCAACTACCCATAGTTTATCCACCTCAAAATGATAAACCATTTTACATCTACCTTACCACTTTGGATTCGTCAATCACGTCCATGCTTTGCTAGAAACAATTTGATGGAACCGAAGTCCCTATCTACTACTTAAGCCATGCATTAGTAGCCCATGAGAAGAAGTATAATGAGGTGGAGAGGTCATGTTTAGCCCTGGTCTTTTCCTTAAAGAAATGGCAACATTACCTCTTCCATAACCAAGTTAACATAATCTTCAAAGATAATGTACTCAGAGCCATCACAGGAAACATTTACGAGTCAAGTAGAATAGCCCGTTGGAAGGCCATGATAGCTGAGTTTGACCTACACTACATAGCGCAATCATTAGTTAAGGGTGAAGCCATAGTGAATCAAATGACTGCATCACCAACGCATGATCAAGCAACGATAGAGCCAGAGTTCCCTGATGAAAATGTAAGTGCAATAGACATAGTACCTGATGACTATGGTGCCATTTTGAACTTTGATGGAGCATCCACCTCTCAAGGGGGAAGTGTTGCCGCTGTCATCACCTATCCCTCTGGGGAGATTCAACCCTTTTCTTATCGTTTCAACTTTCACTGTACCAATAATGTAGCAGAGTACAAAGGTCTCCTTAGAGGTCTCATGGCAGCACTAGCTTTAGACATCACATGACTTGTGTTCAGGGGAGACTCACAACTAGTTTTGAACCAAGTCACAGATGTTTATACATGCAAAGCGCAACATTTACAACCATATTGTGACTTAGCCAAACACTTAATGAGGCAATTTGAAAACATGGACATGCAACATGTCTCTAGAAACGACAATACCATTGCAAACGCACTGGCCATGCTAGTGCTAAACATATCACCTGACATGTTCCATATGTTGCCAAGCTCCATAATCAGTTGTGCTAAACCCATAACCGATACTCTCGATACATTACCAATTTCATCCGTTAGTACAACACATGTGGTAGAATGGTATGATGACATAAAAGAGTACCTTCTACATGGTGAAACATCGTGACATCTAACGAATGCATAAAAAGATGTGGTACGAAAGCGTTCTCGAAAATATGCACTGGTAGGGGACACATTGTGCCATCGATCCTACGAAGGCATATTGCTAACATGCGTTAGTAGCGCTGATGTCGAAACTATCGTTGAGCAAGTACATGATGGACTATGCGGAGGACACATAGCACCTAAAGCAATGGCAATGAAAATAAGATGCTTAGGCTATTATTGGCCACATATGGAGTATGACTATCTCTCCAAGGCTAAAACATGTAGTACCTATCAAAGACATAGTAATCTGATCCATGTCCCACCAAATGAGTTGCATACAACGTAAATCACATGGCCCTTTCAAAAGTGGGGGTTGGACCTTATCGGACCAATAACACCCTCATCTTCCATAGGGCATAGCTTCATCATAACCACGACAGAGTATTTCACGAAGTGCGTAGAAGCTATTCACCTTAGAAAAACCACACCTAAACACGTATGCAACTTAATCCTTGAAAATATTGTGACCCATTTTGGCATCCCCATGGCCATCATCACTGATAATGGACCACAGTTTAGCAGTGCCGAAACCAAAACTTTCTGTGAAAGTCTGGGGATCAAAAACTCATTTTCATCCCCTTACTACCCTTAGAGCAATGGGCAAGCTGAGGCCACAAATAAAACCATCATTATAGTACTTAAAAAGATGCTTACCCAAAGCAAGAAAATATGGCACGAGTAGCTGGTATATGCACTCTGGGCTTATCGTACAACGCATCAGAATTCAACAAGTAAAACACGATATAGTCTTATTTATGGTTTAGAAGCTGTTTTACCCTTGGAATTATAGGTACCGTCTTTAAGGATCACACTTTTCGGACTCATCGACGAAAGGCAAAATAATGACCTATGCATCATTAACTTGGACTCGGTGGAGGAGGAATGAATACGTGCACTCGATCAGATTGAATGGTACCAAAAATAACAACAACAACGCCATCGACACAACTTTCATAAGCGCCCTATCAAGGAAGGTGACCTTGTACTTAAGGTCGTTCGGGAACACTCAGACAAATTCTCAGCCAACTGGGAAGGGCCCTACTTGGTCACCAAAGCATATGACAATGGAGCATTCAAGTTAGCTGATATGGAAGGGAATGAGCTTGCAAATTTGACAAATCACTTGTTCTTAAAACCATTCCACATTTGAGTATAGTCCCAGGTACATGCTCGTCCTGGAATCATGATGGTAAACTGATACCACAGCTCTTCCTGGAATCATGACAGTAAATTGATACCATAGCTCATCCTGGAATCATGACGGTAAACTGATACCACAGCTTGTCCTAGAATCATGATGATAAACTGGTACCATAGAGTGTTTGCAATGACAATAAACTAGCACTCGTCCAGCATGACAGTAAACTTCCACGGTCACATTCGCCAAAGTCTGCTAAGACTATAAACTGGTTTGCCTCTTCACGGTCCACCAAGACTAGAAACTGGCAATGTATCATCCGCCATGATGCTAAACGAGAAATGTCCAATGGGTCACGACATAAAACTGACCCATGATAGTCAGCTACAACTATAAATTGGAAATTTTCTCTCTAGTACCTCGATTTGTGGTTGCATCCCAACTTCATCAAAGCCGCTGCATCACTCGCCATTGGACGATCATACCAACATTGCCACCATTCGTATACAGTGTTTGAAATCTCATCTGGTGCTTCTGTTTCATCGGTAGCTATTTAAGTCTAAGCTTGCTTACTCACTCATGGTTTTCTTGTCTTCTTGGAGTTGTGTTTATAGGATGACACTCAGAGGTGTTTGTACAAAAATGCACTTCATCATAAGCAGCAAGGTGAGACATTGTTCACAACACACGTGGCAAGACTAAATTAAGCCATTCACTAGTACATCTCCTATTACATGTCACACCTATTCCTCAACATCTCCTAATTGGTTACATCCCGAACACACCCAGTACAGCCCAAAACATTGAACATACTGCTGCATGCTATGCCACTCTTAGGTGATAGCAACCCACAACATGGCATTTGAGCATGTGCAAAATATCGAAAAAAAACGTTGTCCCTTCCCACATAAAACACAAAACAGGACGGAAGTTGCCTCGAGAGAAAACACTCATGTCTAAAACAATCAAGTAAAATCCCGTTGCATGGCTTTGGCTCTCCGCCAACAGGTTCCCCCTAAACACTAAACAAGGGTCCTGTTCCTCCAAAAAATGCAACACATCATCATGTGGCTTTGGTTATGCCAACAAGATCTCTTAAACACGAAGCAAGAGTCTTGTACTACCAAAGGATGTACACATCATGCTTTGATCCTAAGAAGATAAGCATGACCTGCACATATACCTGGACATCCTCTTCACCATGCATGAGCCCTTCATTGGTTACCAATCCCTACAGTTTTCATTTCCTTATCAAACACAAATTTCACTTCCCCAATCCTATGTACTACTGAAAATGGTATGATGATGTCTAGCCAAGTGGCAAAGGAAAATGTCTCTATCAAGTTTCTTGTGGTGTTTTGCACTTCTTTGTCAACGCTTCTCGGGTCAATTCCTCCAAGCATCAACAAAGAGAGGCCAATGAAACACCACAAAATTCTGAGCTTAGTACTTCTCCAGCAAGAATCGAGCTAAGCCATGATGTTCCCCAGCATGACTAAAGCTTGAGGGCCCCATAGACAGCTTCAAGCAGAATTGGACTCAACGAGGAGTAGTTCCCTGGGACCCGTCGACGACCATGACAACATCTGCTATCAAAAAATGGTAACTTCGGAGCTCAGGATACTTAGTCTTCACTAAGTATGCATTCTCAGCGTACACATCCAGCGTATATGCCCAAGTATCCATTCACAGCGTATACACCCGGATGTATACACCCAACGTATACACCCAGCGTATACGCCCAAGTATTCATTCACAGCATATACGCCCAATGTATATGCCTAGCGTATACGTCCAACGTACATGCCCAACATATACAAAGTGTACAACTAGTGTCAGATCAAGGTCAACCGAGCTAAACATCTACAGGCATCATCTTCATGGCATTCAAATTCAAATCTGAAGGCCGAAGGACTTCTTTTTCTTTGATCAGGTTTGTATGCCAAGGTCATACATCCAACGTGTATACGCTGGCGCCCAGTGTGTATACGCTAGCGTATAGCAATATATGCTACCGTACAGCAATATACGCCGGCGTACAGCACACTGTATTCTTGTAAAATTTCATTCTTTTGCACCCGGTCAACACGTCACATGTCACCCGACCCGAGAGTCCAGCACTCCATAGCCAATCATCTCCTCTCAAAACCCGAGTCCCATGTTTAAACTGGTATAAAAACCCTAATTTTTCACTAGAGTGGGGTTGGCAATTTTTGAGCAAAAACTAGAAAAAAATAAAGAAACAGGGATGCTAAGAAACTAGAGCTAAAACCATGTATGCTGGACCTCGACTCTGCACACTGCGCATACAGCCTTTATGCTATGCTTGCAGTTGAACCCAGCACACAATCATCCCTGCATCCACCAGGGCTATTCATCTGCCTTGTGTCAGAGTCACAACTGCGTTAGACCAGTGCATTGTAACTTTCATTTCACAATAATATTTCTATATTTCTTTGCTAAAATTTGTTACAGTTTTTCATTAATTGTTGTATGTTTACTGCTTACGCTCCTGTATGTTTACGCTCCGTTTTACATTCGTTATGCCATTTACGTATAACCCAGCGTATAGTATATTAGTGTACATTTGGGGAAATCCTTGCCTAATCCGCATGCAGACCTCTCGAGGTACTCTTCTTTCGTTAATTCCAGCTTGCCCTCAAGCAAAGGTAGGATCTTCTGTGCGTGTCCAGAGATCTCCAGGTTTCTGTTTCATTCTAGCCAGAGATTGATGATTTTGAGTGGTACAGCCGTGTGTTTTGGCCCCTGCCAGAAGGAGCTAAGAGATGAGTCAATGGTGAGGCTTAGAAAGGGGGATGATGTCATATACAGAGGGGATGAATTCATGACTTCCCATGTATATGCGCTTGAAGTTTCATTTTCCCTCCTGTTCTGTGGTGTCAAGCGGAAGGTTGGCCTAAATCTTCACACAGATAAAGTTGTATTGTTCCTGTGTGACGATTACAAAGGTGTGTGCGTTAGAATTCTGAGATGACTCCATGGTGATGTGTGACGGGGTAGTCTATGAGCTAGCTAATAGGTGCCAAGTGTGTTTCAGGCTAAGTGTGTATTGTGTGCAGCATGTGAACATTGAAAATTTTTCTAAGTGTCCAGCATGTCGACACTGAAAAGTTTTCTAAGTGTTGTCAGCGTATACAACGTAAACAGGAAAAAATTTGGCTAACTGTTGTTAGCGTATACAGTGTAAACAGGCAAAAATTTGGCTAAGTGTTTTCAGTGTATACACAGTAAACAAGCAAAAATTTGGCTAAGTGTTTTCAGTGTATACAGCGTAAACAGGTAAAAATTTGGTTAAGTACAGAACGAGTATACTTGTTAGTGTACATCCTCAGTGTGCATACTTGTCTACACAATGTACACCAAAGTCTAGTAGCGTGTAAGTGCTAGCGTCAGCATATAGACCACTCTGATACCATATAAGCCATGTTCAGGGACTGGTGGCAGCGTGCAGACTAGATCCACAGTGTATGGACGGAATCCCTAGCATACAGGCCTCAACAATCAGCATACAGGATGAACAGGCAGCGTACAGAAAAAGTGAAGAACATGCAGATAGGCTATGCAGCGTATACACACTGAGATTGTAGCAGATCTAGCTGAACAGGGCATAGATTTGGAAGGTTCAAAATCATATCTCTGCTAACAGAGTGTAAATTTGAGAAAATTGACTGTAGATCATGGATCACAGGGAGCGAATATATGAGATGGAATAGCAGATCTGAAGAGATCTATGGTGGATTAGAGTAGATTTAAGTAGCGTTAGGCCCTCTTTCTAGTGCCATTTTCCGTACTATCTGAGATCGTCAATGCGAGGCTATAATGGAGATCTATAGACGGGCACAAAAAACCCTACCTTCACTTGAGGGTGAAATGGAACTGGTGAAGGTAGAGTACCTTGGGTGGTCCGCACATGGATCAGACAAGGATTTTCCCAAACGTATGCCAATATGCAATATGTTGGGTTATTTGTAAACAGCGTAATAAAGGTAAACCAGATCATAAACGTGTAGGAATAAAAGCAAAAAGGTAAGCAAGAATGAATGAAAACTGTAACAAATATTGACCAGAAATGAAGCAACTTTATTGAAAAATGGAGATTACAGTGCACTAGTCTGAACGTAGTTGTGGAAATGACACAAGATGGATGAAGAGCCCCGGTGGATGCCGAGGGATGATGGTATGCTTGTTTGGACTGCAGGTACAGCGTGAAGGCTGTATGGTTAGCACACAAGGTAGAAGTCTTGCGTACAGGATTAGTGTGTAGATTTCCTCAGTGTCCCAAGTTCCCATTTTGTTTTTGTCTCTGTTTGTAAAAAATTACAGCCCCCTTAATCTAGTGAAAAATTGGGTTTTTTATGAGATCTTGGGTGTTAGATTCGGATCTAGAAGGGTATGAGTGGCCATGGGTGAGGAAATTTTGGGTCAGATGACATGTGGCTATGTTGCCTGAGTGCAAAGAATGCTACAACTATACAGCGTGCTGCATGCTAGTGTGTACATGCTGGTTGTGTGAACCCAGCGTATAGACTTGACCAATAAAAAAGAATTGAACTTTACAAATGAACACTACTATTACAACATAAAATCTTGAACTTGGCCCTTGGATTTGGGCTCTGGTGTCATGAGAATGCTACCTATGGATTTTCAGCTCATTTGGACTTGATCTAACATGGTTTTTGAAGGCTTCAACTTGTGTACACTGTGCTACACACTAGGCATACACGCTAGCCATGCAGGTCTATGTGCAAGTTGGCTGAATTACCTGATCAACCTCGCTTTTCATTGTGCACACTAGGCATGCAGAGTATGTATGCTCAGTGTATAGGTCATGGAAGTGCATCATTTTGAGGTTAAATCTTCATTTTGGGAGGCTGGGATAATGCCTGATAATTTCCTTGCTTCTGAGAGTTGATTGTAGGTGGAGGTCTTGTTCTGGGGTGCCTATTTTAAGAGATCCTTGATGGTGCACGTTGGGCATGCAGGAAAGAAAACCCATCATTTGGAGCCCAAAACTTGATTTTCTAGATCTTCAAAGCTATTGGGGACCTTGGGGATGGTGATGGAGAGTCCAAACCTTCATTTCTGGCTTTTTTGGTGAGTTTTTAGTGCTCAAAAGTTGCTACATGCTGAGACACATGCTAGGCGTGCACGCTGGTGTGCAAGAATGAAAATTGATTATTTGGAGCCAAAAACTTAATTTTTAGGAGCCTGAGAGCTACTAGGGACCTTGCTGAAGGTCTTGGGGGTTCAAGATGCTTAATTCTAGCATGTTTTGGCTCATTTTTGGGGCCCAAAAGTTGCTGCACGCTGAGCTGTACACTGGGCATGCAGGCTTGTGTGCAAGAAGTATACTTAGTCAAAACTAAGGTTTTTGAGCTTGAAAATTTTAGTTCTTGTTTCCAGATGTTGATGTAGTCTCTAATGGATCTTGAGGAATTCTTTCCTTTTCAATTATGCTCTGTTTGACGTTGTTTTTGAGGCTTTCAAGCTTGGTCATGCTGGGGACCAACATGACTTAGCTCAATTTCTATCTACAAGTGTTACCCAAAATTTTTGTGGTGTTTCAGTTGATCATGTCATCAACAATTCCCTGCACAAATGTAAACTTGTTAGGGATCTCAGCCCAAAACTTCACATGAATCAGAGGTAGTCCTACAGCATCAACAATAGCACCTGTTACATAACTAAACATATTAGCAATGGTTGAAAAGCAGTTGTGACAAGGCAGACATATTGCTGAACTCATCAGCGTCCGATTGTAGTCTCCCTTCTTATTGATGCAAGATGATAGCAGTAGCCTTGGAAGAGATCCCTGCCAAGTCTGTATGGATTTGTTCCTCATGTGCTGGTGCCTTTCCTTTTAGGAGACCAACATATTTTTTATTCAAAGGAGGCTCCTCTTCATTAGTAGAAGAATTCTCCCTAATAACAAGAGCCCCTGCCTTAGTGATAGGAGCTCCTGTATTCTTAACCGAGGTCCTTTCTTGTTAAGACTACGGCCTCAGTGTCTTTATTCATCGCCACTGTCTTAGGGGCTGACACCTCTTCATCACCTTCTTCTTCTTATTTTACTTCCTCCTTTACCAGCAAATAAGCACGTTTGCATTAGTCCAAAACAAGTTAGCTTCAACTAGGTGCTACGCTATGCTACACCGCCTAGCGTGGCATAGCGTAGTAAACAATAATAATGTAAGCATTAGACAAAATCATTTACCAATGGGGGGTTGCGTCCTCTACAATTTAAGCCATAGTTTCCACCCAGCCTCTTCTTCCATGTGAAGGCTTTCCTCAGCTAGGGGAGGCCTCATCTATTAAAACTCTTTGGGCACAGTCTCGGCTATGAGACGTTTCCCCTATGACACGCTATCGGCTACAGTAGGGGGAGTCTCACCTATGTTGTCCTAGCCATGAATGTTGTGAGCCATCCAATCCTTGGTCATTATGGAGAACGACTTTCCAATTATTTATGGGGGATCTTGGGCTCATGTGGTTCAAAGGATCTGGTGAATCCATGGCCTAGAAATCTAGTTGTGATTTCGCATGACCTAGACTCCATTCTCATGAACCACTAGGAACTCCAAAAAGCACTTCAGACATGCTATGTAGAAGGAATAATATATGTTGGGACGAGACTTTGATTTCTAATGGAGTCCCAAGATTTCAGCCTGCAAGCCTTTGCATAGAAAGTTGTCCTAGTTGTAACAGGTCTCCTCTTCCATGACCTCATGCATTATCTAGGCCTGCTCAATCCCCAGGACCTTCCCTTAGGTAAGCAGTTGGGGGAACACACAAGTACAAAAGACAGGGTAGATTTCCATGGTAGGCCCATCTTTAAGCTTCTCCATGGGAAGCTCTTTTCACTCCTTAGCAATCCCCATCCACTCTTGAATGTCCTTCTTCTAAAGGGTTAGCTCCTTCTTTCCCCTTGACCCTATGAGGATGTCGTCAATAGGAACATTGAACAGGTCCATGAATAGTTGGTTATTGATTACAATAACCACCTGCATGCCCCGTATGTGCATGTGGAAGTGGCTCGTCTTTTTGGAAAAGGAGTTGACGAGGAAGATCATCTCAGTGGTAGGAACGCTCAGATTTTGGGCTAGGAATAGATCCATAAGCTTGGCCTTTTCGATGTTTTGGACCAAGGAGTCCAAAGCCACACTGTTTATCCAATGTTGGCTCGCTTCTACTTCACTGTATTTGAAGTAGATATTTGCTCCTTGTGTCCTGGCAGTTACCACCATCACCTCCTAGGGCTTCTTCACCCTTGCAATAGTTTTGAAAAAAATTTTAGCATAAAAACATAGAAAATGAAAATATTGCAAAGATAATTAAGCATGCGACACTTACCTCTTGGCCTATTAGGCCTATACGGTAACAAGAACAGCAGAAGATCAACCAGAACTTGTTCAACTGTGACCAATTTGAAGGGTTCTACCCACTACTCATCCAACCAACCCTACCCCTTGCACTGATCATAGGGAATAGAATACATGCTTGGGTAGGTGTGGTATTCACCCCCGCATTGACCAATCACACCCTCCCGTAGGTTCTCAAAGAAGAGAACTCCTGTAGAGCTATCTATGTTGTATCCAACAGACCCGGTCGATCATGAACCCTATCCTACTTGATGAAGAACCTGGTAACAAATGCACATTATTAGCATTTGGCCAATATGGCCAGTGTCACACAAACATAGCAAAACAAGGCTAAAAAACTCACCCACCAGTATAGTAGACAGTTCCCTGAAGGTTCTAGAAGCACGTCACCATAAAATGTGCAAGGAATAATGTGTTATAATGCCTTAACCCTACTAGGCCCTAACTACATCCTTCTCCCTACCTGCTCATGATTGCCCCATTGGTCAGAAACCTTAGAATGCCCCAACTTGCCACAGACAAAATGGCTTCTATTATGCTGGCTGCCTCCTCCTCCTCTAGGGATGACCAAACAATCACATTGAAGTGGTCAAGGAGGAATTATAAGAAGCCCTGTGCCCATTTCGTGAACTAGATTCCCCACTCTCCCACATGTATTTGGGGAGGAGGAGCATTGGCCACAAGTTTGCTCACATGACACAAGACCCCTATAATTTCTAAAATAATCGGAATTGGCCTTAACTCCATTCTGCACAACACAACTAGCAAGTGTTAGCATCATGTCTAAGTGCAATGCACACACAACATAGCAACACTTAGTAGTCCGCGCATATAGCGTAGCATAACCCCCTTTCCATACATAGCGTAGCAAGAACATGGCAGTGGTAGCATAGCAAGAAATAGCCTAGCATAGCAACAAAGTAATTAATCCTAACAAGAAAATTAACAATACACCCTAATAGAACATGTTTCACACTATCACATTGTGCATGGCCCAACCCTCCTCAATGTCCTACGTCATGCCATTTGAAGACTAAGTAACTTAAATTGTCCAAACCCCTGTGGTTATGACAACCATGGAAGTGGTAGTTTAAGAAACCTTGCATGCAAGGATGGTGTAAAGTTTATGCACTCACCGCAATAGAAATAGCAATAGCGGTGATGCAAAGGCCAAAACAACACGATGACAGAAAACAAAGATGGCTAAAACTATGATGCAAAACTAAAGCAGAGAACAATAGAAGCAAAAAATGATAACAGAATCACAAAAAAACAAAGGAAGCATAGTAGCCTACTGATTCAATGGCGTGTCCTTCCGTGTCATGATGCACACTTGCGTCATGCACCCTAGGGTTTTCTTGACCTCCTCGACCTTTTCAAGAGCCAAATTTATGTGTTCCTTCTTTAGGCCATCATCCTACTCACAGATTTCTTTTCCTCATTGCTATGCAGAAAACTGCCTTGCTCACTGTTAGCACAATTGCTCTGAAATCACCTTGTGTTTCGAGTATGGGCTCTACGCTATAAAGGTGAGAATGATGAGCTTACCAAGGTTTAATCCCTATTTATGGCGGTAATGGTGAAAAGGGAAACTTGTCGCTCTCTCTCTCTATTTAATGTGAAGTGCGACATATAGCCTAGCATGCTCACCACAACATCATAGCACTATTAGCATTAAAACCTTGACACGCTCCAAGCTAGCTACTTGCTTTCCTGAAAAATGAAAAAATATATTTTCAATTATCCCAGTCTAGAATGACCTTAAACTAGCAATCGTAGCATAGTTGCACTCTTACCGATTTGAAAAGACCTTAAACTAGCAAACCCTAGTGTAGTTGCAACTTCTGCAGTCTGAAAAAGACCATAAACTAGCATGTTTCAATCTATTACACGTTTGCAGTCCGTAATGACACTAAACTAGCAATCTCATGTTTTCACATTGGTAGTTTTACATTTTCTCCTTAGTAGTTTCATGTTCTCATGATGATAGTTTACATTTCTCCTATTAACAACTCTGCATCTCCATGCCATAACAGTTTGCCATGACTTTAAACTGGAAAAATTGTAATCCTTACATTACATCTCATTGCTTTGAAAGTTTTTGCTATACACGATTGCTACCAATAGGTGCATCTTAACCAAGCTTTCATCTCATTTTGATAGGTTAAGCAGAAAATGGAAATCATCGTGATCTCTCCACACCTTTAGCCCTAGCAGGTCCACATGGTAAGCTCGCAAGACAACTGAACCCAGACCTGATCGACTGGGGGTCAACCACAGCTAGCAGCATAGCGGCATTAGAAACATCCCGAGACTGGCCCAAGCATATAGTCTAAACCCTAGATTTGGAGGCTAGGGATGTGACTGAGGATTCTCTTGTTGAGATGCCTATGACCACATCCAAGGGAGAAGTGAAAACGTTAAAGCTTAGCTTCCTCCTAGAGGCACAGATGCACGATAATGTAGACAAGATTCTGCAAGATAATGTCAAAGTCTTCACATGGTTGTACAAAGACATGTTGGGTTTAGATCTAAGGCTGATAGAGCAAAACATCATCCTAGACCTACGCATGAAGGAAGTCAAGTAGAAGGCTCATAAAGTCAAACCATAAATTGCACTAGCCGTAAGGGACAAAATCACCAGGCTATACCAAGCTGGTTTCATCCATGCAGTTGATTATTCAGAATGGGTATCCAACATCATCATAGTTTTTAAGAAAATAAGAGGAATACAAATCTTCATAGACTTCTAGGATCTAAATAAGGTGACGATCAAAGAAAATTTCCCACTTCCAAGCATTGATCAACTCATCGACACTATGGTTAGTCATGCTTTGTTATCCTTCATGGATGGCTTTTCCAGCTACAACCAAATTCACATCAACCCAGAACATTAGCTAGCAACAACCTTCATGATCCCATGGGGTACCTTCTATTACACCATGATGCCTTTTGGGCTCAAGAATGCTGGAGAAACCTACCAGTGAGCCATGACCTACATCTTCAGTGACTACATCCTAGAAATGTTAAATTACTATGTGGATGATATAGCAGTCAAGTCCAAGGAGGCAGTTGATCACCACATGATCTAGGCGTAGTCATTAAATGTTGTCAAATGCATGGTCTACACCTTAATCCTAAGAAGTGTGTCTTCAGTGTGAAAACTGGATGCATGTTAGGGTTCGTGGTATCAAAGGCCAGAATAAGGGTGGGCCTTGACAAAGTCAAGGCCATCGTCAACCTAGCACCTCCTGCAAACCTTAAGGCATTACGCAGCTTTCAAGGTAGGGTACATTTCATCCAAAGGTTTATAGCAAAGTTGACTAACAAGTTACACCCCATGCAACATCTTCTAAAGAAAGGGGTTGACTTTGAGTGGATAACCCAATGTCAAAAAGCCTTCAATGACTTGAAGGAAGAGCTTTTGCACCTCCCAACAGTGCATCTACCAAAAAGGGATAAGCCTTTCTTCATCTACCTTGCTAGCTTCAAGACATCTATCGCAGCACTACTATGTTAGAAATGAGATGAAGGATCTGAAAAACTAGTGTATTATCTAAGTCATGCATTGATAGCATACAAGGCAAAATACAATGAAGTAGAGAGCCATTTCCTTGCCTTAGTTTTTGTGTTAAAGAAATGGAGGCACTATCTATTTCATAGTATAGTTAACATCATTTGCAAAAGCAACATACTCTAGGCTATCACTAACAACATGTATGAAAGTAGCAGGATAGCTCGATGGAGAGAAATAATCATAGAGTTTGACCTACACTATGTAGGCCAATCATCAACTAAGGTTCAAGCCATAGCAACGTAACTTACGGCCTCACCTATCGACAACCACATAACCATAGATCCCAAATTCCCAAACGAACATGTTGGCACTATCAACATTGTTCCATCACACCTAGAAGCTACTTTACACTTTGACAGTGCCTCAGCCTCATGAGGAGGTAGCGCAGGTGCCATCATTATGTTTCCATCTATGGAAATGCATCTATTTGCCTATCGTTTTGCATTCCCCATCACCAAAAATGTGGTAGAATATGAGGGGCTACTTAGAGGCCTCTCAGCTACCCAAATACTATGCATACAAAACTTGGCAATCTACGGTGATTTGCAACTAGTTGTGAATCAAATCACCAAGGTCTATGCCTACAAAGCTATGCACCTGCAACCCTATTGCGACCTAGAAAAAGGCATGCTTAAGAAATTTGCAACCACAGATGTGCAACATGTGCCATGCAACGAGAACACTGTGGCAGATTCCTTAGCCCCCCTTTCATTAAACATTCCACCACACTCATTCACGAGTCTACCGACTACGATTGTTGAATGTACTGAACCTATTAGNTTCACGAGTCTACCGACTACGATTGTTGAATGTACTGAACCTATTAGTCAGGTGGGACACATGGCCTCTATCAGTGCCACAGATACCTAGGAGTGGTATGCTAACATTAAAGACTACCTACAACACAACAAACCTCCACGTGGATTGACATCTGCTAAGAGAGATGTGATCTAAAAGCGTGCCTGGAAATATACACTCATGGCGAATGATGCTGTGTGCCAGTGCTCCTACAATGGTATATTACTAGCATGCGTGGGTGGGGAGTAGGCGTAGAAGGTAGTTAATGAAGTGCATGAGAGACTGTGCAGTGGACACATAACACCCAGGGCTATGGCTACAAAAATCAAACGCCTAGGGTACTATTGGCCCCACATGGAGCGTGACTACTTGTTGAAAGTCAAGACATGTTACAAACTCTAGAGATACAAAAATCTCATACATGTCTCACCTATGGACCTACACCCAATGCAAATCACATGGCCTTTTCAATGATGGGAACTAGACCTCATAGGACCTATCATGCCTAAGTCCTCCACAGAGCATAACTTCATTATCACCACCATTGAGTATTTTACTAAGTGGGTGGAAGCTATTGCCCTGAGGAAAACGACATCTCAGCAAATCTACCATTTCATCCTGGATAACATCATGATAAGGTTTGGGCTGCCAATGACTATTGTGACAAAAAATGGGCCACAATTCAGTAGTATGGAAACTTGAACCTTTTGCAGCAACCTAGGCATCAAGCAATCATTCAGTAGTATGGAAAATCCTCTACGTTCTATGTGTCTACAAAATGACATGTAGAACCACGACAAGTAAGACTCCTTACAGCCTTGTATATGGATATGAAGCTATGTTTCCTCTTGAGTTGCATGTACCATCACTCCAAATGATCCTCTCAGATGTCGTTAGTGAAGCCCAGAACAATGAGTCATGGACCATCGAGCTCGACTCAATAGAGGAGGAGTGCACACATACACTGAGATGCATAGAGAACTAAAGAAGCAAGCAATAGCAAAAGCACCATGTAGACCTCCATCGATGGTCAGTAAAGAAGGGAGACCTCATTCTCAAGGCTACTCGTGAGCATGTAAGAAAATTATCAGCCAATTGGGAAGGTCCTTACATGGTCACTAAATCCTTTGGGAATGTAGCCTTCAAGCTAGTAGACATGGACAACAACGAGTTCGCCAATCTGGTGAATCACTCGTACCTCAAGTTGTACTACATCTGAAGGAAAGTGGTAGCGAGCACTATCCACTACGACGTTAAACTAGCAATGGCATCGAGCAGCATCCAAAATGACGTTAAACTAGCTACATCAAGAAAAATCTGCAGTGACGTTAAACTAGCGGCATCAAGCACCGTCTGCTATGATGATAAACTGGCAACAACAATGAGTAGCATCTTCTACGACATTAAAATAGAAACAACCATCCGCTACAATGTAAAATTGGCATAGCTAGTCTGCTATGACTATAAATTGGCATGACATGTTTGCTACGACGTAAAACTGGCATGTATGGTTTGTTGGGAACTTAAACTAGCACATAAGTCTGCAGGGATCCTAAACCAACACATGGTCTACCAAGACCTTAAAATGGGTTCATGTTACATCCTTAGCATGCATCTATGCTAGGTACACATCGAACGAGCATGCACTATGCCGACGTGGGGGTGGGACGTTGTAGCTCCAAAACGTGGTTCACGATGCACTGGGAACATGGTCTAGAACACACATAATTTCACCACCCTTGGCATCATGCTAACCATAGAGAGATGTCGTATGGCATCACACTGGCCCTCTAGACCTACCGCCACCATGGCCCACCACCTTAACGGTAGTTCCTCAACCAGTGCCTACCACTAGAGTTTTAATAGTATTATGGTCCAACCACAATATTGTTATCCTCCAGCCCCCTACCAACGCCTCGGCTCAAACGACGTTTAGCTATGTGGTAGCTGATCCCATAGTTGAACTAAGAATGCATGCCTTTGGCAGGGATTCCAGAGCATTCGCACTCACAGCAACTCCCAGCGCCATCGACGCTAGCTCCACTGCAACGATGTTGCTAAGGTCGTTGCTAGCCTTTTTTCTTTGGACACCGTGCACTAGCATGTTTGTCCAAGAGCTTCAACAACATCTGTAGCAAGAAAGAACTTTTTCCCTTACTTCGCATTGTGGCTATTTTGGTCTCCATCGTGCTTACAAGGTGTGGTCGAAGGCGAGTTTAGCAATAGTAGCAGATGCTACGACATTGCGAAGTGAGTGCCTCGACTAGCTTGACTACTTCAAAGTGAAAATTTGATGACATGCGTAACACAACTTGCCACATGGGAAGCATCTGTAGGCATGTTAAAACCCCTTTGCGGATGTAATGCAACTCATCCTACGAAGGAGACACCTGTCCTACACGAGGTCGAAGGTCAGAGTAAAGATGAAAATGTGAGCAAGTCCCTCATGAGTACTCCGATGAGGGATTTTTCTAAACCTCATCTTTGCTCTTTTCCTAGAGAACAATGCAACACTCTTGAGCACAGCCAAGTGATGTCTTAACACTTACCAAGCAGCAATGTTAGCATCGTGCCTTCCGTGGTGTTTCGTTTTCTTTGTGAACGTCTCTCAAGCCCATCCTCTAGATGTCGATAAAGAGGGACCAATGAAACACCCAAAAATTTGAAGGCATGCCTACTTCACCAAACCTTTGCAATTCGCGCAGTTGTATGGTAGTTCTTCAGGAGATGGATGCTCTGACATTTAGACTGTCCAATTTAGCAAGTTTTCTAAGTTAAGGATTCTTGCTATGCTATGCTACACCATGTAACGTAGCAAACTCCAGAAGACGTTTGTGGAAACAATGCTATGCTATGCTATGCCACACAGTGTAGCATAACATAGCAAAAGCTAGATGATCAGTCCCCTTGCTTGACTGCAAGTCCTTTGGCAATGTCTCCTTCTGTTAGAAAGCGGCGAACTTGGCAAAATCAAGTCATGTTTGCTGCTATGCTATGCTAAGCTACAAGGCGTAGTGAGGCGTAGAAATTTTGCAGAAATTATAGAAGGCGTCTCAAAGGGAGAAATCAACAAGTTTGCAAGTTTCGCAGTGTGAAAGAAAAAGTTTTCATATTGGCAATGTTTTTATGATTAAGGATAGATGCTACACTATGATACACTATGTAGCGTAGCAAACTTGTGACCAGAAGTCACAACACTACACTGGTTCCCAACACATATAGTGGAATGCAACAAAGACTTTTTTCTTCAAACTAACGGTTATGCTATGCTACGTTGCATAGCATAGCATAGCGTGAGAAGATGCCATACTACACCAAACATGCTACACCACAAAGCATGGCAAGGCATGACAAGTGGTTACATGACATTAATGCATCTCACCTAATTGTAGTATTGCTATGATAGCATAATTACAACACGCCAATATCATAATTACAACATGGCAGGTTTTCCCAATGGTTATGCAGGCACATGAAGCATGGAGAGGTTAGCATAGGCACAAGCCATGTGGAGTCCAAATTGCATCTTTCGCGTCCCCTTGGTCCTATAAATACCCCAATGAGCAATGCTAAAATGACTTTTGACTTTTCACACTTTTGGCATCCCACTTTTTTTAAAAAATTTTAGTCCCTAGTTTGTTTTCTTGCTAGTCTGGTTAGTTAACAGTCTAGTTGGTTGACAAGAAAAAGTTGGCACTATGATCTCAAGCATTGTAAGATTTCTGTTTCAACATTGTAAATAGTTAGCATTCTCAGTTGGCATTCTATTCTGCTCTTCCCTACCACCTTGGTAGCACTTCACATTGTTAATGCCTAAGCCTATGTCCAAGCACACAGTCGTCTCGCTCTACACGTGTTGGTTACTCTCGGGATCTCTGCACTTCCCAGCATTATGTAATTGATTGTATCCATCTTGATAGAAAGAAGCTGTAGCTTCGAAGTGGTGCATTTTTCTAACTACATTTTACATTATCCCTTGTTTACTATTTTATTTTACACTATTTTTTTTCTTTTTTAGATTTTAAGCATTACTTCATGCTATTAGTTTCGTTTTGAAGTAACAAGTTGCAAAAGGTTATATAGACACCGAATAAGTCCCGGTCTGATTGACTAGATCATTTAGGGCACCCTATTTCTGCTCCACCTAGTACAACCCTCTCATGCAAATGAGGTCGAGACTGCCAGTGGTCAATGACCCCTCGACATTTTTTTCCAACTATCAATGTTTTCGATCGCTACAGTTCTAGAGGATCCTACTTCATACGCATCAACTGATCCAACATGGTTTCTAGCTTCAATTTATACTTGAAGTGCATCACGAACTAGGTTAGAAGCTCTTCTAGAGTTGAAATAGATGAGCATGGAAGCACGTAGTACCAATCCAAGGCTCTCTCAGCTAGGGACATAGCAAAGACATGGATAATTGTGTGCGGCCATATTTGCAATAGAAGGGATTTAGACCTAATGATAACAAGATGTGCGTTGGGATCCCCTTCCCTATTGTACTTTGTGAAGTGTGGGAGGGACATCCTCGGGGGTAACGTTAGTGGATGGATTCTTGGGGTCATCCTAGTAAATTTCCATGACCTGTACCATGTCAGAACGAATAGTCTTAAGGCATTTTATTTCATTAGTAAGGGTCTGGATAAGTTGGAATGCTTGGTCTAGACCCTAGGATGACATGGATGGCTAGGGAACTGCTGAGGTAGTTTTAATATGTGGGATGCTGTGGGTGGTAGCGTGACCCACTGGTGATGCCGTTGTGGTGGCCCCCACGAATGGTGCTGCTTGCACTATCCACCACATGGTAGCTGGAACTATTGGAGCAGCAACCATGGGTTGCACCACGCAGTGGGTGGCTTGTGTGTGAGGTGGAAATGGCCATATTCCCACACTAGGTTGTACCATTTGTGGGTTTTGGTAAGGCTAGTCGAGAACATGGTGAGACATCTGCAATGGTAATGTAGTAGGGGGAGCAATGAATGGGGTCCACCACATTGGTGGGCCTAGGCCCACCGCTGATGGTGGGACACGTGTAAATGGAGGAATGGAAGAAGAAGTTGTGTATGACTGCAAAGTCAGTAAGGTGTGCACATGTGGTAGGGTAGCCGTGATTGGTGTGTGATGTGCTATAGGAATGGATTGATGAACGATTTACAGAATAATATTGGCTATAAAAGAAATAGGCAAAACAGGAAAAAAAGAACATTGATACGTCGAGGGGTTGACATGGCTACCCATTGTGGATGTGATCGCGGGTTGCGAAAGCATAGGCATGATTACGAAGGGAGCAGCAACAGACAATGGGTTGGTCTAGAAGGATTGGGTAGGAGGGACTGTAACAGGGTTGGTTTGACCTCCCCTGTTGGACTGGGAATCATGTTCCTCCTATCCATCTTAGAAGGCTTCGTCATGGTTAGATGTTGTGTCGTGTTGCTTCCTAAGTTTAGCCAACTAGATCAGTTGGTCTAGATTCCATTGATGCATCTGTGTCAAACGGATGGAAGTGCTGGGAGTAGGAACAAATTCCTTCCCATCGTAGTAAGCAAACTCAAAACTACATTTTTCATTGAGTTCATGCAAATCCAAGGGTAGATTTGCCTGCATCTTTTTATAGAGGAAGTTATAATGCTCATGTTGTTGGGCCAAGCCCTCATGCCCCCAGTTTTGGATCCTGAGGAATCGACATGTCTCCAGCATTGGGTTGAGTGATTGCTTGGCACTTGTGGTGCCTTGAACCGTGATGGGAATCTCAACATTGAATGTGTTAGCAAAGGAGCTCAAGAAAGCCATCGTTACGAATGAAACTAGGTGGTTTTGCAAATAAGAAAAATAAGAAAATGGAAAAGCAATCAAAAAGCTTTGTCTTGCCAGATTCCAGAGGAATCGTTGGAGTGACCAATCTGTACCACACAATGTGTAAAAAACCACAAAATATTGTCACGTTTACACTAATTCATGATGGGGTATAGAGCACGTGCAAGACTACTATAAAATTGAGTGAGTGAAATGGCAATCAGAGGCTTTATATCTTGTAGGATTCCGGAGGAATCGTCGAAGTGACCGATCTGCACTGCACGATGCATAAACAATCACAAATGGATGTCAATTTTATGCTAATGCGTAATAGGGTGTAGAAAGCTTACAGGACTACCATGACACACAGAAATGGCACTAAAAGCCCTCCTTCTAGCACCAGAAAACTATTGTGACCAAAAACGTTGGTGGCTCAAAAACACTGAGAGGTCATTGGTCGCTGATAGTCTTAACTCCAAATCCATGGAAGGGACATGCTAGATAAATGCAAATGGGGTGCCCTGAATAGTCTAGTCAATCAGACCGGGACTTAGTCAGTGTTAATATAACCTTTCATAGATGGATAATTTGAAAAATGAGACTTCTAGCGTAAAATGATAACTTTAAATGCAAAAGGGATAGAAAGAAATGTAAAATGTGATAACATGTAGGAAAGCAAAGTAAAATGCAGTTAGAAAAATGCACCACTTCAAGATCATGACTTTCCTCTATCAAGGTGGACACAACTGGTTGCATGACACTGGGAGGCGTAGAAATCCCAAAGGTAACCAAGGCATCTAGAGCAAGACAGTTGTATGCTTGAATGCAGACTCATGAGTCAACAATGCAAAATGCTATGAGGATAGTAAGAAAGAGAAAAATAGTATGTCGAATGAGAATGCTAACTATTTACAGCATCAAACAAGATGTTTACAATGCTCAGGAATGTAATGCTAACTTTTTTGCTTGCCAGTCGACTCATTTACCAATCAGCCGACCGGGGACCCAAGACCAAAAAAGGGATACTTTGACCATTACTAATTGAGGTATTTATAGGACCAAGGGAATGCAAAAGATATAGTTTGGACACCAGATGCCCTAGGCCTTTATTGACTTGTCTACACTGCATGTATGTGCATGACTGTTGGACATGCATGTCCATTGGGCAAGCCTGCCATGTTGTAATTGCAAACTTTTCACCCTATAATTGCATCATAAAATCTTGGAGATGTGTGCTAATGGTGAATTAGGTGAAGTGCATTAATGTGGCATAACTATTTGCTACGTTGTTCCATGCTTTGTAGTGTAGCGTATGGGCATAGCATGGAAACTTGTTATGCCGTGCTATGCTATGCAACGTAGCATAGTGTAGCCATTAGTTCGAAGCAAAAAACTTGCGTTGTCTACTAAAGAAAAACTTGCGTCACATCCTACTACATGTTTTGGAAGCCTCTGAAGTGTTTTGACTACTTTTGGCTTATTTTCTACGTTGTGCTATGCTACGTAGCATAGCAGTTGGCCTTAGTTGCGAAAGTGCCGACAATATGCAAACTTTGCCTCTTGCACTACAAAACTTGTGAACTTGCTGATCCTAGCCTTTTGAGATGTCTTTCCTCATCCCCATAGAGTTGCTACATCATGCTACGCTACCTAGCATAGCAACCGACATGCCCTACTTTTTGCTAAGTTTTCCACTTTCTGGTGAAGGAGTCATTGCTGAAGAACTTGGAGTTGAGTGAAGCAACTGTTTTCAAAGCCGCTAACTTAGTGCGATTAAAAATCAGCAAGTAGGTTGAGCCCTCCTACCTTGCTATTGCTACACTATGCTACATAGCATAGCATAATGTAGCTCCTTATCTTGCAACAATTTTCAATTGACTATTTGAACAATTATCTCTCGAAGCTTCCTACACTATATAGCGTGGCATGGCATAGCAAATTCCTTGACTTAGAAAACCTGCCAAACAATTTTGTGCATTTTTTAGCACCATCAAAAACTCTCTGCATTGCTTCCAAGTAGGCTGTCAGCTATACACACTACTCAGGTAGGTAGGCAGGAAGATCTGTTGAGCCTATTGACACCGAAAGTAGAAACTTGCCAAACTTGACAGTTTGAACTCAAAGTGTCCACTTGCTGAAGTGACATGATGCCACCTGAATTGCGAAGACCTGGTGAATCAAGGATGTATTGAAGATTTAGGGTGTTTCACTACCAATGTCATTCCATTCCCCATAGTGGAAAAATTGTGCTTGGTCTATCAAATCAAGCCCATAACAACTTCCTACCTAAAATCATTCAACGGGGAGTGCATAGTGGTAAAAGGAACTATTCACATTAATTTTGTGGCAGGGGACCAGTTCCCCACAAGTGCAGTCTTCATTGTGATAGAAGAGATGCCCGAGTCCAACTTGATCTTGGGGAGATCATGGTTAGCCCAATTAAGGATTGTCTCTTCACTAATACATCAAGAGATCCAGCTACCCTATGTTGGCGGGGAGGTGGTGATCTACGGTGATGAAGCAACTACCCAATCCATAAACAATGTTGACATGGAGTAGGGTTCAAAGATAGTAATCTTTGAGAATGAAGTGTCTATTCACACTAAAACCCCTTGTGTTGTTGATGAGCTGGTCAAAAATGTTGACTCGAGTAAAGAAACCACATGGGCTGAGTTGCCTTTTTAGATGGTGGAGAGCGATATAGAAGAATACCACAACAAAGCCTCTCAGCCATATGCTTCACCTAGCCCATGATGGGTTATAAAATAATTTCATAATTAGAGATTATCTCTAATTAAATTTCATAAAGGCTTGGATTTAACATTTGCATCTCCTTTTGTCTTAGTTTTAGCATTATCATTACTATTTGCATTATGTTCATTTTTAGCATTACAATCACTGTTTACATTATTTTAATCTTTTGCATCATGTTTACTATTCGTATTCACATCATGTCTATTTTTTACATTATGTCCATCGTTTACATTATGGTTGTTGCTTGCATTAGTTAAACTATTGTTGTGGCCCGGAATGGCCTAAAACTAGCGATGGTTCGGAATGGCCTTAAACTATCATCATAGCCCGCTAAGGTCTAGAACTAGCAACTCCAACTCCACTTCTTAGAAAAAAAATAGGCAAAAATAAAAAAAAATTTATCATTAAGTAATGACCCGAAATTGCCTTAAACTATTATTGTGGCCCAAAATGGCCTAAAACTAGCAATGACTCCAAATGGCCTAAAACTAAAACGAGAGGCTCTTAACGGGCCCAAAAAGTCAAAAAATATATATAACACATTAACCAAATAAATTTTTTCACATTATATTATTCATTAAATGTAAGTCAATAATGTTTACAAAAGAATTAAATCCAAAAAATGAAATAAAAAGAATCTTTCACCACCACACTATTAATCTTCACCATCGTCACCATTTCCTATTCCACTAGGTCCTGCATCTCCATTTGGATCCTACATAAGGCAGAAAATAAAATAATGAATCAAAGCTACAACAAAGGATCTCATAAAATAAACTATGACATAACAAAAAGTGACTAACCCGAGATGGCCTTGCATTGATTTTAAAGGATATCCTATCCATTCCAGTCGTAAGACGTTGCAAGATCTCCTCCTCAGTGAGCTTGGCCCAATCTCCTTCTTCTAGATCAATGCTTGCTGCAACTTTCCCTTTCTCCACAGCTGTCCATCTAGGTGATCCTAGGGAAAAGCTAGTGATGGTGGTCTCCCTGGTAGGTAGGGTCATTTTCTTTTCAATAGTTTCACTGACCATCACCTGTTGCATGAACTTCTCATAGGCCCCAAAAGTGCCAATGACATCAAGGAATAGATTATGGGTATGAAACTCAATAGTAGCATCCTAGTATTATTTACAATAGGTGGCATGTTCCATTTTATACATATGCTTATGGTTCTTTTGTGCCTATCCCCATTCATAAACCTTTGCACTATAATCCTTCTAGTCTTAGTTCTTTTGGGCCAAAAGGTCCATTTGCATGTGCTATTCAATAATCTCACGAGTGGCCTCATTTTTGCTCCATACGGCTATCCAATATCTTGCATAGTCTATAATGGCTGTACACCAACTACCATTCACACATCTACAATCCCATAAGGAGCATGGCGAGTACAATGCACATTTACTTATTTCATTAGATATGTGCTGAGGTACCTCAACTACCTCTAGCAGAAGTTTAGGCATAGCATCAACCTCAATGGCTTGCCTAGGATCCCACTTGAGATGAGAGGTTGCCAATTATACATGAAAGAGCATTAGTCATAGTGACATAGTAAAAATGCAACCACGTAGAGAGCCTAACGTAGTAATTGCAATATACCTATCTCAAGATTGATTTGCCCTAGGTGATCGATCATGTCATTGACCACCCCTTCCATCAAAGTGAATTTGTCAGGGGTCTTAATCCAAGGTTAGAGACAGATTGAGGAAGAAGGGCTAGGCACATCAATAGTGTTGTCGGCTGCACAATAAAACATGTTAGCAATGATGGAAAGGACAACAACAAAGCTGATGAACAACATAGACGATAGTGCAAAGATCCTACCTAGAAAACCCTTAGGAGTGATAGCAGGGGGATCACCCATCGATGTACTATCAAGCAAGTTTTCAAACTCACCATCATCAAATTGTAGCCCCTCTCCTTCTAGCGGATTCAATAGTGCATCGATATCCTTGACACTCATATGCCCCTCATGTACTAAAGCACATTCTGCAAAAAGGTCATCAATAGGGGCTTCTTCCTCTATGGTAGGGGCCTCTTCTTCTATGGTTGGGGCCTATTCATCCTCTTTAGTAGGAACCCCTACTCCATGGGTAGAGCCTCTTCCTCTTCTTATTCTTCTTCTTCTGATAATACACAATCGTAGTAAGTAGGATACTCCAACTTAAAACACGCACTACACTATGCAATGCTAGAAAGCGTAGCACAATGTAGCAAGTGCTATGCTAACAAAATAGTTAAGCATACTTACCAACTGGGGGTTGCACGCTACAGACCTTGATTCATAGATTTTTCCCCCTCTCTTCATTCATACGGGGAGGTTCTTCTACAGGATGAGACTTCTTACGTTGTAGCCTAGCTTTCACAGTTTTTGCAATGAGGCATGTCCCCATTAACACATTGCCTATGTTAATGGGAGGTGCCTCTTCCACACTATCTCAAGCATGAAAGGGTCATGCCACCTGATCTCTCATCATTATTGAAGGTGGCTCTCCGATGGCTTCTGGGGGGTCTTGGGATCAGGTGGTGCGAAAAACTTGGCAAATCCATGGCTTAGATATCTAGTTATGATCCTACTATACCTAGGCACCATTTTCATAGACCACCAGGAATTCTGTAAACCATCACAAGCAAGCTACGAAGAAGGCGTAATGCACATTGAAACGGGAATCAAGCTTCTCATGAAGCTTAATCATTTCAACACATAGGCCTTCAGAAAGGTACTTGGCCTAGGTGTAGCAAGTCCCTTCCTCCATAACCTCCCTCATTATCTAGGCCTACCCTACTCTAAGGATTTTCCCTTGGGAGTGTAGCTTGGGAAAAGCACAAGCACAGAAGATAGGGTAAATCATTTGAGCCACCTAGCTTGGCATTGTAGATGTAAATCCCCTTTCAGTCCTTGCTTGTCCCTAGCCATTCATTGATATACCCCTGATGGTTTGCATCTTTACTAGACTTTTCCCCTATTGGGAGACCATCAGAAGAAACACCGAAAATATCTACAAATAGTTGATCATTAATTTCGAACACCACCCGCACATTGTGAACACATGTGTGGAAGCAGTCAACCTTTTCAGAGAAGGAATCAACTAGGGAAAGCATTTCTATAGCAGGGATACTTGGATTTACTGCCAAGAATAAATCCATGAGCCCAACCTCTTAAATTTTATGAACAAGGGTGGCTAGGGCCCCATTGCAAAGCCAATGCTGAGTCTCATCCACCTCCCCATACTTGAAGAAGAGGTTGGTCTCGTCATGCCCAAAGGTGATCACTGTGACCTCTTGGGATTCCCTCACTACTGCAATGGTTAGCAACAAAAAAAATCATCAAAAGAAAAAGCAAAACATCTCTTGAGCACATAATAACAAATGCACAGTTTAACATACCAATTTTAAACATATAGGAAATGGTGGAAGTTCTAAAAATACGTCTTCAACGGTAATCAGTCAACGAGATGTTCATTTTCTATCCAACTATCCAACATCTTTATATTTTCCATAGAACCTAGAATACATATTTGGATAGGCTTTGAAATCAAGCCCAATTTGTTCTATAACATCTGCATGCACCTTCCTAGTAGAGGAGAACTCTTGCAAAGCTATTTGGGCCAATGCCAATGTATTTGTGTTACCGTGAATACCACCCTTGTCAATATAAAACCTAGCAACATGCAAGAATATGGTGAAAGTTTTTGACTAGCATAAGAAAAATCATCCAACACATTTAAAACACTTTCATAGGACTCACCCACTCACATAATAAATGGTTTCAGGAGGGTTCTGAAAGAAGGTGCCCATGTGATGGGCAACATACAACGTGTTGTATAGATGGTAGCATTTGTATTCAGGCATGTCCTAGATCCAACTTAATCACCTCAAGACCCTTGGGCATTATTTTGAGCCTTATACCCCTTCATCACCCTTGATCAACCCATTAGCCATAAACTTTAGAATGCCCCTGTTGGCCCCAGGCAACAACATTTCTATAAGTATAGTGGTTGTTTTGGCTGATAAGTGTGATCACATGATCACACTAAAATGGAAAAGGAGGAACTCTAGGACATCCCATGCACCCTCCTAAAACGAAACCACCTATTTTCCTACCTATGCATGGGGAGGGGGGATGTTGGCCATGGGTTCACTGAGGTAGCACAGAACTCCTACTAGCTGAAGGATGATCAGAATGAGTTTCAACATGACCTTGCATGACAAAGCACGAAACATTAGCATTGTATTCAAGTGATGATTACTGATGTAGTGTATCATGACCCTTCATTTACAAATTTTTCTTAGGTGTGAAACAATACTTCTATGATAAAATAAAGTTAAACATTACATGTAGCATAGCAAAGTGTCATACATAGCATAGCACAGCAGCTAGACCCCACATAGCATAGTGTAGTGGATGCACCTTGCAGGGTAATAGTTACACACTACATAGCATCACATAGCAAACATGCCCTATACAACATAACATAACAATTACATTTCACACAAGGGTGATGGTTGCATTACATGCAGCATAGTAGGAGGACTACACCCCATGCAGCATAGCAAAGGAGCAAGTACAATAGATGCAATAATGTAACAAGTATGACAACATAAAAAGCACAACATGTGACAATGTAATAAGAAAAACATTGTAACAAGTATTGCAGCATAGCAAATTTAGCAGCATAGCAAATCTACCGGCATAGCAGTATAGCGAATTTAGCAGCATAGAAAATTTAGCAGTGTTACAAGTTTAGCAACATAACAGTGTAATAGATTACCAGCTTAATGGCCTAACTAGCCTGCTAACATGATAGCATAGCATAACATCAACAAAAATGTAATAGTCTAATGGTGAAAATGAAAAAGAACTCACAGCATCCTCGTTGTCCTGACCCTACCCTACTGCATGAAACATAGCTCATGCTACGCTACGCCAGGCATGTGCTACGCTACCCCAAAACCTCGCAAACTAAAAATCCATTCTAAGGATGGCACATTACGCTAAGCATGTGCTACACTTCCTAGAACCATCCAAACCCATGTGATAATGCAGTGACCATTCTTAACAATGGCAGCTGTGGTGGTACCGCACGTAGCCATAGCATAGCAACTGTATGGCTGCTGTAGCCAAGTGGAAACAACCATGGCACAGTGGCCAAAAAAGCAACAAAAATAGTGAAAATAGTTGCAAAAATCATAATAGTAATAACAATGGCAGCCTAACCTGATACATCACATAACAGAAATGAGGATAGCGTAATGACTTACTGAGCAAATGGAGCCTCCTACCACTCCTCAACGCATGCCTTCAAGAGGCGTCCCAGAGTGTCCCTTACTTCATCCACCTTGGAAAGTTCTTGATGCCTACATTCACTTTTTTGTGTCATTTCCTTACTCACAAATTGATTGTACCAACTACTATGGTATGCCTGTTATTCTCTATCAGTCCTACTACGCTACGCTTTGGGTGTTGGCTCTGACAATGAAAATGACAAGTTTACCAGGGGGTAAACTCCTATTTATAACTAACGTGGTAAAACACTTGTCACTTTCACATTTTGAGTAACACAAAACACCCCTATAGTGTAGAACTACTATAGTATAGTCCCACTATAGCATAGTGCTCATTGGTAGCGTAGTATGTGGGTCCACAGAAATTTTCACTCCATATTTACAAATTAAACCCAACTACGATCTGCAAAGACCTTAAACTAGCACTTTTAACCTATAATAAAACCTAAAACACCACTAATTTTTGCCTAACACTTTGAAATGAGAATGACTCAAGCCCTTTTAAGCTTTCGGGAGGCAAAATTTGAGTAAGGCATTGAACTCATGCCCAACTTGCTCAAGCCAGCTTGCTCACGCTGTCAAGCTAGCTTGCCCTCAATGTGAGTAACTCTAATAGCTTCAAAAATGGTCCAAATATGAGGGTGAAAGCCATCCTAAAGGGCCACTGATGTCCACTCCAAGTTTCAGCATTTGGGAATTTAAATTTTGAGACAAATTGTTCACATTTTTACACTCACACTTTTACTCACGCTGAGGCCACGCTGGCAGCATGAGAAACTTTTAGAGCCTCAAAAATGTGTCAAAATGACTTGATTTCAAGGGTGCAAGTCATCCTTAGGGTTCACTATTGACAAATATGGGTCCCAGCCTCTAGAATTCAAATTTCAAGTCCAAAATTGCAAGTTTTTGTAGCTCACATTGTGGTCATGCTGCACTCACGCTAGCAGCATGAGTCCAATGTGAGCTGCCCAAAGTGGCTTAAAACAAGTCACTTTCAAGCTTATGTTTTGATTTTCAAATCACTCTTAAGGTCAACCATAATTAAGAAATTTCTGTACTCAAGAACTAGGCTTCAAAAATCAAAATTTGGGATGAAATATGTCATTTTTGGCTCACTCACATTGAGGTCACGCTGGTAGTGTGAGTGTAGCATGAGTGCAACGTGAAATTGATCACGCTCAGTCGAAAGCATGAAAAACTCATGCTGAGGACATGACAAGACCAAATCAACTCACATTGGAAGCCCTGGTGAAACAATGATGCCTCAAATAGCCACAGAACAACTGAAATTGACACCTTGTAGTTGTCAAATTAGAGATCGAGAAGATTCAAGCCAGCCAGAGTCAATTTCTCTTATTGTGCATTATCATTTCCATTGTAAATTTTCATCACTAATGAGCTTTTGAATCTCTTACACTCCAACTTGTATCTACTTCCATGAGCATATGCTAGCTTGAGTAAGCCAACATATGCTGTAAGATACAATGCATCTGGTCAAAAACGTAACTTGCCCACACATGTCCAACTCACACATAGCTGTCCATCAGACATGTGTCACTTGATCCATTTTCCTCTCATTTCTCAGCCATTGATCCATCTATGGGTTCTGTACCTAAACTTGGCCCAAATTTTATAAATACCCTATCCATTCACATAATTAAGGTTGGCAATTTTGAAGGTGGATGGCTTAGGAAACTCAGACCAACAATCCTTGGGCGCTCAGGCATACTTGACTTCTAGCATCTAACCACTTCTAAAACACATCAAATCATCCCAGGGCTTGGCACTTGACTTGCCATCTACACATGCAACTACGCTTTGACCAGTGCACATCCTTTCTAAATAATACAATATATTTCATTTTGCTAGCCATTATATTGTTCACTCTATTTTACATTCAGTTTACATTTTGTTTGTAATACTATTGTATGTACTATATATTTGCATTTTGTATGTCATTGTTTACATTTCAAACATCAGTTATGATAACCCCAGCTCAAGCTGTAGTTTATGCTCAGTGAAGTCCTTGGTTGATTTGCATGAAGACTATCCAAGGCACTCTACCTTCATTACCTTTTCTAGCTTGCCCTTGGGTGAAGAAAGGGTTAGTTATGCCTGCCCAATGATCTTTCAGTGTCTATTTTTCCCTTCTAGCCTTACACTGACGATTTAGGTTAGTACAGTAAATTCGCGCTAGAAGGAGGACCTACCTATTTATCATCCTATCAAAATGTTGATCACACCATCTATTAAACACTACATAGACCAAGTGCTGAAACTAAAGTCTAACTTTACTTACTCGTGATAATCCCAATCACTCATGTTGAGGTTACGCACGTTGTGCCTGTTGCTCATGCTGAGCTAGTTACTCATGTTGATAGCTTGCTCACGCTGACAAGCCTGGTCACTCACGCTAATAGCTTGCTCACGCTGACAAGCCTAGTCACTCACATTGACAAGTCCAGTCACTCATGCTAAAAACTTGCACACACTAACAAGTCTAGTCACTCACGCTGACAAGCCATCTTACTCACACACTATGGAATCTTTGCACATCCTCACACCTGAACAGTATAACTTCATTTGTGTGAAAATCCAAGCCAACTTGCCTATCGATCACATGGAAAGAGAGGAAAAGCAAAACTATGATCTCATCTACAACGGAGGTCATGAGTTCATTCCCTCAGCATTTGACATAATCCCCCTTTCTAAGCCCTATCTTTGACACATATCCTAGCTTCTCATGGCAAGGAATCAAACCTCATGGCCACCTTTGATAGAGCCTCAGAGTGAAAATGAGGAAGATGACTTTGCTTTGACTTCCGCCCATTACATACCACAAGTACAAACCCATGGGGCACCTCTAACTACTCTAGCACAACACGTTTAGGGGATCACCTCACAACCTATGGCTAGGCAATGGGTTTCACTAGTTGTCCAACAACACCAACCTAATCTCTATAATGTACCACACCCGCTAATCCCATCTCTAAATGTTGCTCTGCCACAACCGACAATCCAACAGCCTTCCTTTCTGCAAACAATGCAATAGTAGAATTATTATCAATCATAATCCACTCAACCTACTGGTTTGCCTACCATCCAAGAGTGGGCAGACATGAAGAAGATGATGTGCTTATTAACTGAAGAGGTAAAGTACCTTAAAACCACAAACACTAAGGAAATCAAGGTGTTGAACTTCTACCAAGATGACCTAATCCACCCTTCAATTCCACCATGAACCTTTCCAAAGGAAATCTCATTACCTTAGCTAACCAAGTACAATGGAGAGGGAGATCCAAACTCCCACCTAGTGACATTTTGACTAGAATTTTTGTTACTTCAGGCCTGGCCTCATGTAATTCTATGTGTATTTGCTATGTCCTTAATGGAAAAAGCCTTAGACTACTATCGAGCTCTACCCTGTAACTCCATATCATCTCTAGAAGATTTTTTACACCAGTTTTTCACCTATTTCTAATATAATCTAAAGCCTAAAGCCATGTTGGATATCTTGATTTAGATCAAACAGGTGCCACTAGAGCTGATAAAAAAATTCATCCAAAGATGGAGTGCAGCCCTAAATGAACTTCATGAGCCCATACCTAAGACATACCTGCTTACCATTCTGAAGGCAGCTATGAATGACATTATTAAATCAAAAATTTATTATTTGAGAGCCTGTACTTTAAGCCAAGCATTCACACAAATTAAGAACATAGAAGAGGCAACATAATCAAGCAATGAACTAGCTTATGTGTTCTATAGAAACCAACATGCCCACAAGAAAAACACAACAATGGAAATGGTGGACGCAAGCACAAAAGTAGCCAACTGGGGTCCAATAGCTAAGCAACCTAAAGCCCTAGCTGACAAAGCCACCAAATTTGGCACCAACTCACCCACATCGGCAAGGGCCATCCCAAGGCCCAACTTTCAGCACAAGGATAGCTCAAAGTATACACCACTACCAATGCAACCCTCTAAACTACTAAGGAACCCCACATTAGTATCATTGAAAGTCAAGAAAATACAAAACAAACATGTATCATTAATTACCTACCAAAAACATGATAGATACTGTGAACTACTAAGGAACCCCACATTAGTAGTACAAAATGAGACCTTAGTCCCACAACATTTTAAATTCGACCAATACTGTCATTACCATCAATTGGCTGGTCAAAGTATAGAAAATTTTCGTGCTTTGCAAGATGACTTGCAAAGAATGCTAGAAAAAGGCCAATTGGTGATCGACATGGTGAGTCAATTCAACACAGACGATGCCTCCTATGTCATAAACTCAATTAGCATAAGTGGCAAGCCCAAACTTGTGGAACAACCTTTTGTGATCTGTGTGCCTCCTAACAAGGGAAAGGTCCCTATAGCCTCCATAAGCAAGAGGCCTCCCTTTATTTTCAAAGTGCTGCCTCAAACACCCACAACACCCTTTGTGGGCAATGTTCCATAGCAATCATCTGCTAAGACATTAAACTGGCATGATGTAGCAACAACAACTGCTAAGCAACCTTTCATCATGAAGGTGCCACAATGAGTTAGTCACACAAAAACCCCTACAAAAACTCCTAAGCCACCCTGTATCATAAGAGTGCCACAATGTGATGGCCCCTCACCTACCCGAAGCCCAACAATGGGCAACATCTTGATCCCTCCTCCTTCAAGGGTTTGCCCCACTAGCAACCTAGGTAGGCCCACAAAATGGCAATGCAAGAAGACAAACGAGCACCTCGCGACCCCCAAGGCCGAAGCAAAGGCCACAACTAGCAAGAAACAACCAAACACTAGGGCCCCTAACTTAAAACAAGCCAAGAAAACCAAGCCCAAGTCCCCTCCACAAGAGATCTTTCTTTCAAGCCATAGGGAGGGAATCAAGGTCAACACGACGACTAATGACAAGGACTTTGTAGCTACACTAACCTAAGTAAAACAAATGCAAAAGCAAAAGAACACAATGTTCAGCTTGTACGACTTGGTCATGACCTCATCTACTCACTGTCAAGCATTAGCCTAGGTCTTGGCCTCCATTCCTATTATAGAAAATATACTTGCACATGAGGCATCCATCCGTGTAACAATCCTGCCCCCTGCACCACAAGAATTGGGTTCAAAAACCCTAGCCTTTTGTGATGATGCAGTTAAATTCAACCCCGCATAAGGGGAGGTCACTATAGCTCCACTATCCATTAGCATATGTGTGGGGTAGTGCACCATCCATAGAGTGCACATCGATGATGGTGCAACAAAAAACGTAGTCTTGTACTCCATCATTGACAAGCTAGGCTTGGCAGATGAAATCAGGCCAACCAAAAGCACATGTCTAAAATCCTTCAATGGGTCACATGTCATGGTTAGGGTTACAATCAACTTAGCCTTTGTGGCAGGAAAGGAATTCCCCACTAGTAAAGATTTCACTTTCATAGAGGAGATGCCAATTTTCAACATGATTCTAGGTAGGCCTTGGCTAGCCCAACTAAGGGCCATCTCCTCTCCCATCAAATAAGAAATCCACCTTCCATATGAATTTGGTCAAGTTATCATTCATGGTGATAATGCTTCCTCTTCGACTATCCATGACATATACATGGCATAAGTTTTGGAAGAAGAGTTTCTTGGTGGTACACCTATGGTAACCAATGCAATGCCTAAGGCTAACACACTCGAACGAGTGGTTGAAGCCAACAGCCCCCTAGGGGATCCTAAACCTACCATGCTCCCTAATCCATGCCTAGTTAGGAAGCAACTACATGACCAAGAGTTTTCCTTGGCCAATATTGTGCTAGATGCTTGCCTACCCTTTGCCTCCACTTGCCATGTATTTTGACATTAATTTACATCACACTAGCCTATGCGTTTACATTTTTCCCACTCACTTAGATCACGCATTTTGCTTTGTTTACACACTTGTCAACATAAAACTACAAAAACACATGGCCCAAAAAGGTATTAAACTAGCTTACATTCCGGAATGGCCTAAAATTATCACTTTTTGCATTGCTTTTCTTTCATTCATACATTCTAACTCTATGTACGGTAGGTGTCACTTGATGTTGTTTTCTTCCTAGTTTATTTTTGTAGGATCTCATAGGTACGTAGCATGACCATGAATGCAGCATCACACCTTACACAAGCAAGGTAAGCACAGATAGTCCGCTATGACTATAAATTGGCACAGACAGTCCTGGAGTCATGACAATAAACCAACACCATAGAGCACTATCCGACATGACAATAAACTACCACATTCATCCACCATGACATAAAACTAGCATGCAAAGTCCGCTAAGACTATAAATTGGTTTTCCTCTTCACAGTCTGCTATAACTATAAACTAGCACTATACCATCCACTACAATGCTAAATTGGCACCGTCCAAGGGGTTATGATGTGAAACTAACCCACAACAGTCCACTAAGACTATAAAATGGTGATATCATTGATGACTAGGAAATACTTAAAAAGACATGTTATTGCAATTGGCTATATCTTTTCCACAAAGACTTGCTACCCATTTGTCTCACAGACCCTAATGAAGCTTATGGTCTTCAAGATTCTATTTGCTTTGAAATTGCATGTGATGGCCCCATCTCCTTGTTTATTTTCAAGTTTGAAGTGCTTAGCTAAGCAAATCATCTGTGGTTTTCTTGTCTTCTTTGAGTTGTGTTTGTAGGATGACACAAAGAAGGTGTTTGTGCATAGATGCACTTCATCATGACAACAAGGTATCACATTCTTCCAAACGCCCGTAACTAGGTTAATCAATCCATTTATAAGTACATTCTCAACTCCTGATACATTCCCTATTTCCCATCATGTTCCCCTTGTCTTATTCAATTACACCCCCTTGATATATCCTACTCATCCCAAACCTCTTAATACACTATGCCACACTCTGATCCTCTAAGCAGTTGCAACACAAAACATAGCGCATGACACATGATACAAATGCAAGCACATGAGCACGAGCACAACACTAAAAGCAAGCTCTTTCAAAATGAAAAATAAAAGAAAAGAAAAAAAAGGAAAATAAAAAAGAAAAAGAACAAAAAGGTTAAAGAGAAAAATGCACAAAAGAGGTCTTCATAATCCCATTGACATCATAAAACAAAGACCATTGGCTTTTCTCATACAAGCTCCAAGTGGGAAGGAAATTGTCTTGCAAAACAGTTACACTTGTGTTTCAAACGATCATGTTGCACATTATTGCGTGGCTTTGACTATTTACAAAAAGCTCCCATAAACACTCTACAAGAGTCCCATTTCTCCAAAGAATGCACTTCCTATGTCTTGGTTCCGAGTCTGTTGAAAACCGGCTACCGACAAGGACCAAAGATATGGCTTGTTCACGTGAGAGCATTCCTATCTCACAATTCCAACAACAATTATAATCCTTGATCAACTCTTGGTTTCCCTGTTCACAACCAATCCCCTTACATCTTGAACTACATTTCCTCAATCCCATGTACTTCTGAACACAGTGCGATGACATCCAATCAAGGGTTGATGGTTAATGCTTAGTACATGGTTGTTCATGGTGTTTTGCACTTCTTTGTTGACACCTCTTGGATAAATTCCTCCATATGTCAACAAAGAGGGGCCAATGAAACACCACTTATTTCAGCCTAACACTTTTAAATGATAATGACTCAAGTCCTTTCAAGCTTTTGTGAGGAAAAATTTAACTAAGGCATGGAACTCACACGTAGCTTGCTCACGCTATCGAGCTAGCCTACCCTCAGCATGAGTAACTCCAATAGCTTTTGTATCATCTAAAATCATCGGTGCAAGGCTGGAATGAAACAAACACCGAGAGATCCTCAGAAGAAATAAAAAAGACCTTACCTTCACTTGAGGGCAAGCTGGAATGGATGAAGGCAGAGTGCCTTGAATGGTCCATGCACAGATCAAGCAAGGACTTCCCCAATGCACACACTTTGCAATGCATTGGGCTATACGTAAGCGATTCACATTAAACGTAAACCATAACATAAATAGGCACAATAACATAAATGGGAATGTAAACATAAACTGAAAAAAATAAAGAAAACTACAATAAATCTGGGCAAAATGTAAACTATTTTGTATTGAAAAATGATTACATTGTGCACCGGTTAGAACACAGTTGTGGATTGATCACAATGCGGACGTTTAGCCTTGGTGGGTGATGAAGGGTGCAAGAAGATGCAGGTTTTGGATTACAGGGAAATGCAGCATCCAAGTATGATGCCCAGCATACAGAAGTTGATGCCCAGATTTGCTAAGTGTACCAAATTCAGTTTCTGTGTCCCTTTGTAAAAATTTTCCACGCTGATCTAGTGAAAAATCAGGGTTTTTATAAGATCTTCGATGTTAGATTCAGATATGGAAGGAGATGAGTGGGTGTGAGGTGAGAAAAATTCAAATCGGGAGATAGGTGGTGCATTGACCAAGTGCAGGATACGTTACAAATGTAGAGTGTGTAGCGTACACACTGGCATATGAATGCCCAGCATATAGGCTTGGAACGCTCAAAAAACTTAAAATTTACAAAATAATTTGTATGTTATAATAAGAATGATGTCTCTAGCTTCTGGATCCATGCTCTGCCCTATTGTTTTTTGGCCTTAGCATGTCTTGAAATGCTCTGGGGTGTGTTGGCATCCACAATATGTCCTTATAGGAGATAACATCTTATGCAAACACTCCTTTGATGGGATATTTCTAACTTGCATTAGTGGGGAAGAGGCATGAAAGATTGTTAATGAATTCCATGAGGGGCTATGTGGATGACACATAGCCCCTAGGGCTATGGTAGAAAAAATCAGACACCTAGGGTACTATTGGCCTTACATAGAATGCGATTGGCTTGAAAAGTTAGAACGTGTGATGTATGTAAATGCCATGCAAACCTTATACATGTAACTCCTATAGAATTACATCCTACAAAAATCACGTGGCCATTCCAAAATTGGGGACTAGATATTATAGGATCCATCACACCTAAGTATTTTGCAGGACATAGCTTCATTATCACCACAACCAAATACTTCACAAAGTGGGTAGAAGCTTCCCCTGAGAAAGACCACATCTCAATGGGTTTGCCACTTTATCCTATATAACATAGTAACAAGGTTTGGTCTTCCCATGACTATTGTAATAGACAATGGACCATAATTTAGTAGCACAGAAACCAAAACCTTTTGCAACAACCTTGGCATCAAACACTATTTTTCATCATCATACTACCCATAGGCAAATGGTCAAGCAAAGGCAACAAAAAAAGCCATCACCAACCTTCTCAAAAAGATGCTCAGTAGTAGTAAGAGGTGATGGCATGAGCAAATCCTCTACGTATTTTGGGCTTACTGTATGACATGCCAAATAGCTATAGGTAAGACTCCATATAGTCTTGTTTATAGATCTGAAGTAGTCGTACCTCTTAAATTATAGGTTCCATTGCTTCGAATGATCCTCTCAAATGTTTTAGATGAGACTCAAAATAATGAGTCAAGGATCATTGATCTTGACTTCGTAGAGGAGGAGTGTGCTCGAACACTTGGTTGCATCGAATGGTACTAGGATAAAAAATAAAATCACCACTATAATTTACATCAATGGCCAATCAAAAAGGGGAACCTAGTCCTCATAGCTATTCGTGAACCTATAAACAGATTCTCAGCCAACTGGAAAGGCCCTTTCATAGTCACAAACTCCTATGAGAATAGGGCATTCAAGTTGGCTGATATGGATGGCAACGAGTTCAAAAATTCGGTTAACCACTTATACCTCAAGCCATACTACATCTAATACAAAGGATTACATCAGATACAAAGTAAGGTAAGCAGATCATCCTCTACAATGTTAAACAAGAAAAGCACATCTGCTATGATGTAAAACTAGCATAGATAGTCCACTATGACTATAAAATCGCATAGAACATCCATTATGATGTTAAACTAGAATAGCACATCCTTGGGCTAAGATGTAAAACTGGCACCCATAGCATGTTCTGCTATGACCTTAAACTAGCCATCTACCATCTGCTACAATGTTAAACTAGCACAATGATCTACTAGGACCTTAAACTAGCACATCACGATCTACTAGGACCTTAAACTAGCACACCTGATAGTCTGTGAAGACTTTAAATTGGGTTTGTAGTGCAATGCTTCCGGCACACACATGTGACTCCTGTGAACAAGTGAGCATGCAAACTTTAAAAATCCTGGACAACATGGGGTGGGACATTGTAGTTCTAGAATGTAGTTCACATTGCTAAGGAAACATCCTCTATAACACATGCAACATCACTGCCCTTGGCATCTTGTTGATCTTTCGGAGATGATGTTTGACATCTTGTTGACCTTCCAAACCTACTACTACCATAGCCACTCATCCTAGTAGTAGCTCTAGTTGTCAGCACCTGTTGTTGGAGTCCTAGCACTATTGTGGAATAGCCACAAGGTTGCCATTCTCCAGCCCTTGCCACTGTGCAAGTGTAAGAGACATTTAGTTGTTAGGTTCCTCACCTTGGAGCTGGACTGCATGATGTTTCCTTGGGTGAGGAATCCTGAACACCTATATCACCATTTTTCCTAGCCTCTTCAGTGCCAACCTTTCTAGCCTACCATTGCTAGAATCTGTGCTGGCCTTCCTACTTTGTACATCGCACACTTCAGTGATAACACTTGCCACTCTACTAGTGTCCAAAGCAAGTAGGAATTTCCCCTCACTTCACTCGATGGTTGCTTTTTTTTTTTGTTTTCTCTCTATTGTGTTTGTAGGATACAAGCCAGGATGACATCCTTCAAAGATGCATTTTGCCATGAGAGCAAGATACTACATTGTTCTGAAGTAATCACTCTAATGATCTTAGCTACTTGGGAGTGCACATCCTATTCTCCCTTTCAGCTAGTTTAGCCCCCATTCCTTATACTTGCAATTTTCCATATCCTCTTTACAAGATTTTCCAATGCACAAAGCCCTTTTGCATGCCCAAACCCTAAGTCCATGATGGCGTAACGCAACTCGGCCCATGGGAAGCATTTTTAGGTAGGTCAAAGCCCCACATGAATGTAACACAACTCATCTTGGGGAGGAAACACCTATCCTACAACAACAACAATGTTTTCTACAAGTGAACATGGGTATATAGCAAAGGCAAAGCATAGAAAATACAAAAGAGCAGAAAAGCTTCAAAAAAAAAAGAACAACAAAAAAACAAGTCCCTAAAACAAATGGCACAACAACTACTTTACACTTGCTTTGGCCATAAATCGACCATCTCTAAGCACTCTAGTAAGAGGTCAAAGGCCAACAAATAAAGACACCCATGCATGTTGACTCTCTTACAAGCACTTTGATGAGGGGTCATGCTATGGCTATAGTTTTCCAAAGTGTTGCATTTTTCCCTTCCCCAAACCTATTTCAGTAAATCCATTCCTTCCCTCCCTATCCTACATCACTCTCCCAATACTCTCAAACATAGCAAAGAATCATTTGAGAAGGCACTGAAGAGTGGTGTTACTATCTTATTTTTCATGGTGTTTCATATTCTTTGTCTCACATAGATCCTCCAAATGTCAACAAAGAGGGACCATTGAAACCCCATAAATTATGGGACATTCATGATTCAGTAGTCCCAAAATTTGGGCAAGGGTCCTCACAAGCATAGTGTCATGTTGGACCATGCAGACAATACCCTCTATAGAATAGTCAATGTGGCACCCATCCACAAGGCCAATTTACATAAAAGAGACACCAAGGGTAGATTGTACAGTCTGGAAAATTTTCTATCTATTAGGCTGATAGGCTTGCTACATCCTCTAGCTTGCCTATATTGACACTTGACCCAGTTGATAGTCTACCTAGGGACCAAGTTAGGAGTTGCTAAAAGTATTCAGGATGAGAAAAATAGTTTACCAAGTATAGAAAGTGTTGGCACATTTTGGCCATTTCATGGAGCAGACTGGTAAGATTAAATGGGTTAAAAGTTCTTAGAGAAGTGGCTAAAGTTTGGGTTTGAGAGAAAAAATATGGGAGCATAGTGCCTATATCAAGCTTACAAAGGGATCCAAAATCTTTGGACTTGGAAAGATAAAAAATATATATATATATATCCTCAAGTTTTGCAGCATATCTTGCTAATCTGGCCTCAACAAGTAGGAAGAAAGATACAGGTTTGTTGACCAGTTGAATACCATGGAAGGATTCTGAGAGAACCATGCCCAACAAAAATGTTGATTTTCTTCTTCTTGATGAAGCTACAAGTGTTTGGATGCTGAATCTGAAAGGATAGTGTAGGAAGCTCTTGATAGAATCATGGTTAACAAAACAACTGTAATTGTTGCACATTGGTTGACCATTGTCAAAAATGCAGATATGATTGCTGTATTACTGCATGAAAAAGTTAATAGCAATTCCCAAAGGTGCATATTTCCAACTTGTTAGGAGATGCATGAAGCAAAAGAAGAGGCAAAGTAAGATCCTGATGACACGGAAATTTTCATCCTCGCACATAGTTTCAGGACCAATTTCATCTTTCAGGAAGGGAAATCTAGAAGAAGTGCAACTTCAAGGAGCAATGGCAACCGTGAATTCAAGAGGATGCAGTGGCTACCCATGTTGTTGAATTGAATGTTTTAAAAATTAAGGGCGGATTGATTACTTTTTTGTGTGCTCATTTTTTTCGGCAAACAGGCGAAGTCCCAGAAGAAACAAACAAAACATTTTAGAAAATGTTGAAGGTTTCTGCAATTTTCAGAAATCTTGGTATATCGAAACCCTACAAGATGTTGGCCTCCTACATTCACTGCAGCACATAAATCCCCCTCCATCGCCGTCACCGTCGTCGTCGTCAATCGCAGGCGGGCGCACGTTGCCCTGCGCGCCAGAAAACGCGTGTTACTGGTTTGCAGGGGCATGGGCATAATTTTGTGCATAGCCAGCAGCAGTGGTAGATGTCCCAAAACCAACATGAGAACCAGATCCGAGGCCAGATCGGCCGTGGTTGGAGAGCAGGGCTTGGTGGCCAGCGGCGGAGAGAGAGCGCAATCGGGAGCAACATCCTCTATTGCATTCTTGGCGGCGGTTGTGGCCACGGTTGGTGTTGGAACCACCAGGGAGATCGGGCTGTGAAGACCGAACGGCCAGGTGAACCCTAGACTTGCAAGAAACAACACCACAAATTTCTACGACAAATATTGCAGACCTCTTTTTGATTCGTGACGAAGTTAAAGGTGGATCGTTGCAAAAAGGGGAGTTTCATGATTTGAATTTAAATAAAATGATTCTGCTCTACTCTAGCTTCTTGGTGGATGGCAGTTTCTACATCATCGAAGGGTTACAAATCAAATATGCAAATCTCCGATAAAAAGGGGCTCTGCTAGAAAAATGTTTATGTGTTTCTGAGGATTAGATTACCTGATTTTATAACACCATCCAACCGCCACCTCCTATATTGCCAAGAAAGGGCAAAATAAAGAGGATATATATGTATGGGATAAGTTGCAACTATAGCTTGTATTTCTATGCAACTTAGTGATTGTATTTTAATTTTCTATGATAACCACCACCAAGGACACTTGTCAATACTAGCCTTTTTATCTCTTTTGTGGTTGAAACCACCTAAAATTGTTGTAACTTACCTAACTTTTTGGGCAAGTAACCTCCTAACTTGTTGGGCAAGAAATTTTCTAATTGGTTAGTCAAGTTACTTGAGAGAAAAGTTAGGAGAGATATTTTTGAGATATTTGTGGGATATTTTGAAATTGTAACTTCCCTACCTACCTTGGAACCCTATAAAAAGGCATCAAGGGACATGGGGGGGAAAGGAAGGACATCACACAAGAAGGAAGTCTCACATCATACTTGGAAGATTTGTAAAGGAGATTTCTTGAAAGATGGCTTGCTAGAATAAAGATTTCAGCCTCTTTGTCATGGTCTTGTGCGTTATGCATTTCATTTTTTGTTTTGTTTAAATTGCTTAGCTAGTGGTTTAGATAGTATCATCCTTGGCAAGTAATTTTGGGATTTTTAGATTGCTCTTATTGTTCTTGTTGCCCGAGAGAAATTTCTATTAAAAATTTTGCCATAGAAGCGCTTGTGTTTAAAAGCCTTGAGAGAATTTTAGTAGTAAATTTCATTATTGAGCAACGTTTGGGAACTGCTATTGGGTTGTTGGAAGAGAGCCTCTGTTTGTAGTCACACCGTGGAACAATTTAGTAGCTGAGGGGGTTCAGAAAATCTTTGGTATTTTGATGGGACCAGAATAGCTTCTTTATCTTTAAAGTGATTTTTCGTGTTATTTCAATCAGAAATTGTCAAGTGTTTTAAAGGTTCTGTTTGAATGCAATCGTTGGCATCTATTGTCTAGTCAAAGTGGAGTCTTGTACGTGGTAGTTTACGCAGCGATTTTTGGTAGCACAGTAGGATTGTCTTGAAGATATTGCTTGGTTGAGCCTTGGAGGTTTGAATAATTCATAGATATTGAATTTGGAATAGCTTTATTGCAACGTGTTTACTCGTGTCATTTTGCCTTGTTTAAATATTTGAGGTCTACACAAATCTGCATTCTTTTCTTTTCTGTTTATTTCCATCGAATCTTGCTCTATTTCTAGTTTTCTTGTGGAACTATCTTTTTCTCTAGGGAAACTTAGGAGTAGATTGCGGAGTTGTGCTCAAATTTTTTTACAAAATTTTATTTGTTACAAGTAGGTATTATAAGGACCGCGTAGACTAGG
>MNCI01014738.1:98281-151834 GCA_015680685.1 Gnetum montanum | reverse complement strand
TTACATTTCTCACAACCGCACACCGCAATAGCACACACACATACTCACATTAACTACTGAGTCTATTTGGAGGTATCTGGGCCTTGGTGTAGCCAGAGACCGGAAGGCACCTAAATCCTGTTTGAGGACACTCGTTGGCGGTCGTGTCCCAAACGGTCGCCAACAGAAAGCCTTGGGGAGACTAAATCGGTACCAAGATGCTCATTAACAATGACTTAGTCCTCTTGGATATCTACCCCACTTCATCCTTGATTCATGAGCAACATGACGTAGTGAAATGTGGTAAATTTTGTCAAGAATATTCTTCATTTGAGTGCTACACTATGCTATGCTATGCAACATAACATAATGTAGCAAGGATGTATTATGATAATAGTCATACTTAGATGGCTCTGATGGAGTAAGCACATTTTCCCATGCTACAACTATCAAATAGGTTTTCTCTGCCATCACGCCAAGACATGATCATCATCCCATGATAAAATGTTTGCAAAATAAGTCAGAATCCAAGTAACATAGGGTGCTACGTTGTGCTATGTTATGCAGTGTAGCAAAGTGTAGTAGGGATAGAATGTACGAAGGTCCTCTGCCAAGTAGTTCCAGCAAGAGAATCGCACTTGGCCATATTCCAACCTCCAAGACTACCTGTCCCACTTCACCCTCAGGTCCTAAGCAAATTTTCTGGATAAAAAATTATAGATTAGATAGAAATTCATGTCACACTGGTTGCTACACTTTGCTATGCTACATAGCATAGCACAACATAGTAGGGATACCAAGCACCAAAGTTTCCCAAGGATGAACTATGCAAGTCCCAAGACCTTTTAGCATGAAAGAAAAGGTTGTAGTTTCTTGCCTAGCTAGGTCTTAAAAAGGTATTCTCAACTTTCAGGCAAGAATTCCTTCAAGATTGGTAGGTATGCTATGTAGCATAGCACAATGTAGTGTCTGGGTGTTTACACTATGCCAGTATGCTGGCTAGCGTAAACAGCGTAACACTCATGTGAAAACCCCAAGATAGCTTCAATTAGCTTTGGAATTTGTTAGCAATGGTTACTCTCATCCCGACATCTCTTCAATAGAAAAAATCATCAAGTTTTCTTTGTTTTGCACCACCCTTGACTATTCCCAAAGTTTTCCCTATGCTTAACCCTGCCCACAAGAATAGAGAAGATGTAGTTTTGAAGCACAGGCTCCACTTTGCATTCACTGTTGGCATTTCTTGTAATAAGCAATGAAAGTTCACTGGACTCTAGCACATGCAACTTGAGCAATATGGTCATAGCATAGTAGGTTTCACATCTAGCATCATGCAACAACATGCCATAGTCATGTTTGCACTTTATGGGACCTAGGACACATGCCATCCAAACCACATTTCTCTCCCACTCCTAGCCCTATAAATACCCTACTGAACAACATTCAAGGGGTGGGCTTCTGGAATTTTAGCATTGATGACCTTTGGGATTGTTAGCTTTGAGAAATCACCTTTCCTATGGTTGGTTTTCAAGATTGGCATTTTGGCATTTTGGTTCTCTAGTGATTGGCTTTGGCAAGGAGACTAGAAAGCAAAAAGTTCTTGTTGACAAGCTATGATAATAGTTCAAGGAGCTATAACCATACCACTTCTTTGTAAGCTGTGCTTATCCACATTGCATATCATTTGTACACCTTTAGCCAAAGAAGTATCAAATCCCTTGATCTTGGGGCGGTGCACTTTCTCACCCAAGCCTATTTCATTTTTTTTCTATTATCATATTTTGCATTATTCTCTATCATTTTATGTTTTTCACTTACCCTTTCAACTTGCACATAACGCCTTTAAAACAAACATTTATGGTAGATTATTGTACATAGATTAAGTCCCTATCTGATTGAATAGACTGCTCAGGGCACCTACATCCATTTACATCTAGCATGACCATCACAAGCATTTAGGGTTAGGTTGTATGCTCAGTAACCTCTCGGTGTTCTAGCCACTGATAGTTTCAATCGATATAGGGTACACTCCACAAAAGGTTGATCGACAGTAGGTATGGCAAGGGCCTCTTCTTCCTCTATAGTGGGGGTCCCTGCTTCAAGGGCCAAAACTTCTTCTTCTTCTGTTAAACATGTTTAAGGTAAGTAGGCTAGTCTAACACTAAATGGGAACTACTTAACAAAACAACTAAATATACTTACCAATGGTGGGCTATACTTTGTGAACTTTTATTCACAACTTTCTCCCCTTCTCCTCATTAGTACGGGGAGGTTCTTTTGCAAGATTAAGATTTTTTGCATTGTAGACTAGTTTTCACCATTTTTGTAATGAGACACACCCCCCTTAACACATTGCCTATGCTAATGGGAGGCACCTCTCCAATGCTGTCTAGGGCACAAAAGTTACATCTCACCTGATCCCTCATCGTTATCGAAAGGGATTCCCCAATAGCTTTTGAGGGGCCTTGGGATTGGGTGGTGCAGAACACTTGGAAAATCCACAACTTGGATATCTGGGTGAAATCTTGCTACACCCAAGCACCATTCTCATAGACCACCAAGAATCTTTCAAAGCATCACAGGTAGGCTACAAAGAAGTTGTAGTGTACATTGAAATGGACATCAAGCTTCTCATGAAGCTTGACCATTTTAGCTCGAAAGCCTTTTGAAAGATACTTGGCATAGTTATAATAGGCCCCTTCTTCCATGTTGTCCCTCATGATCCAAGCTTACTCCAATCCAAGGATTTTCCCTTGGAAGAGTAGCTTAGGGAAGCCATGGGACTAGAAGATAGGGTAAATAGTTTGGGCCACTACTAGCTTGACCTTATGGATATAAATCCCCTTTCAGTCCTTGCTTGTCCCCAATCATTCCTCTATGTCCCCATGATGGTTGAAATTCTTTCTAGTCTTTTCCCTTATAGGTAGGCCATTAGAGGGAACACCAAAAAGATCTACAAAATGATTTTCATTAATCTCAAACACCACCCACACATTATGAACCTATTTCTGGAAGCAGTCAGTATTTTTGGAAAAGGAATCAACTAGGGAGAGAATTTAAATAGCTGGGACACTTGGATTTATTGTTAGAAATAAATCCATGAGTCTATCCTCCTAAATTTTGTGAACCAGGGTGGTTGGGGCCCCATTGCAAAGCCAACGTTGTGTCTCATCCACCTCCCTGTACTTGAAGAAGAGGTTGGTTTCATCACGCCCAGAGGTGATCACTGTAACCTCTTAGGATTCACTTGTTAGTGCAATAACCAATAAAAAAAATTACCAAAATCAAGAGCAAAATCATCACTTGAACATATAAAAACCAATGCATGATTCAACACACTGGGTCTAAATGGTGTAGGAAATGATCAAATTTCAACTAGAACATCTTCTATGGTAAGAGCTCGGCAGGATGTCCAATAGCTATCCAACCAGCCAAGTTCTTCACATTTCACATAGAAATTTGAATATTTAGTTGAATAGGTTTTGAAATCAAGCCCAAGTTGTTCTATGATGCTAGCACATACATTCCTGGTAGATGAGAACTCTTGCAAAGCTGTTTGGGCCAATGCCAATGTATCCTAGTTATTGTGAGAACCATCCTTGTCAATATAAAATCTGGTAACATGTAAAGCACAATAATAATTTTTGACTACTACAAGACAGAAGACACAACATGATTGAAACATCTTCATAGGACTCACCCGTTGGCACAATAAATGATCCCAAGTGGATTCTAGAAGCAGGTGCCCATGTGACAGGTAATGAACAATGTGTTGTATTGGTGATAGCATTTGAATTCGAGCATGTCCCAAATCCAACTCAAGCATCTTAAGCCTCTTGGATGCTGGTTTGAGCCTTCTACCCCTTCGCCTTTAATTGACCCATCAACCATGAACTTCAAAATGCCCTGGTTTGCACCAGGCAACAAAGTTTTGATAAGTACAGTGGCTATTTCAACCGATAAGTGTGACCACATCATCACACTAAAATGGTGAAGGAGGAACTCTATGATGTCTTGTGCACCCTCCCAGAACCAAATCACCTGATGTCCTACCCATGCATGGAAAGGAGGGACATTGGCCATGGGTTCACTAAGGCAGCACAGGACTCCTACCATTTCAAGAACAATCAAGATGAGTTTTAACATAACCCTATGCAACACAATAAAAAAGTGTTAGTGCAACATTCAAGTGATGATTACCAAGTAGCATAGTGTAACCCTTGATGTATAGATTTTCCCGTAGGCATGCAATAGTAACACATAGGCATAATAACTTAAAACTAAACACATCATGTAGCGTAGCATGGTGTTACACATAGCATAATGTAGCAAGCACACCCTACACAGAGTAATGGCTACACCTTGCATAGTGTAGCATAGCAAGTACACCCTGCACAATGTAATGGTTATGCCCTACACAATGTAGTGTAGTAGGCACACCCTATACAGTGTAGCATAGCAACTACACTTTGCACAAGGGTAACGATTGTGTTATGCACAATGTAGTAGGACGATTGCACACTGTGCAATGTAGCAAAGTGGCAACTATGACATGCAACAATATAACAAGTTTGACAGTGTAACAAGTACGATACATATGGCCATATGACAAGCATGGCAACTTGGCAAGGAAAAAACTAATACATGTAGTAGAGTAATAGTCCCAACAACTTAGCAATGTAGCAAGTTTGTTAGCATAGTAGCATAGCAGGTTTTCCAACGTAGAAGCATGGCAAACATGGTGGCTAGGGAAACATAGCATAATAGAAATAAAAAATGTAACACAGTAACAGTCACGCTAACTAAAAGTAATGTGGCATTGAAAAAATACACACAGCATTCCCATTGTCTCAACCTTGCCCCACTACATGAAATTTAGCTAAGCAAAATGCAAAAAAAAAAACAAACAAATAAACTCCTGCCTCTCCTCAATGCACAATAGCTATCTAAATTGATAAATTACACAACAAAAATGAGGTTAGCATAGTGAATTAATAGGCGGATGGAGCCTCCTACCACTCCTCAATGTGCACCTTGGGAAGACGTCGCAGGGTATGCCCCCCTTGATCTAGATTTGCAAGCCCCTAATGCCTGCACTCACTCTTCCATGCCATTTCCTACTCACAAACTCAGGTGTATTGGTTGTATCAACTACTATGCTATGACCGCTACACTATCTCTCAACTCAACCATGCTATGCTCTAGTTGTAGGGTGTAGGCTCTGATAGTGAAAGTAATAAAATTATCATGGGGTAACCCCCTATTTATATCCTAAGGGGTCAAAACACCTGTTACTTTCATCTCGCATGTGTAACACTGAACGTTTTGCATCCCACATGTGACATGTGGTGCCCTAGTCTACTGTAGCATAGTAGGGGACATTCCTATCCCCTACAGAACAACATGGGCCTACTAAAATGTAGCACATAGGTATAGTGTACCACATAGAGACACTAAAATTATTACTTCATTTTTTGTGATTTTTCATGCTTATGGTTTGCTAAGACCTTAAACCAGCAATTACAAATTACAAAGTTATGTGATTACGGTCTGTTATGACATTAAACTAGCAATATTATAATTTCCTTTAGCTTTTAAACCTAGTTATGGTCCACTACAACCTTAAACTAGCAAATTTGTAACCCTCTCAGCATGTAATCTTGCATGGTAATGGTCTACCAAGACCTTAAACTAGCAACTTCAATTTGCAAATTTTGCATAGTAAGGGTCTGCTAAGACCTTAAACTAGAATTTTCTTATGTTGCATCATTGCTTTGTGTATGTTAATGACATGTTGTTGTCTCAAGCAGGTATCTCTTGACTTGGTCTGTTTTCTTATTATGGTAGGTTCAATTGAAAAAATGGGTATGCATGATGATCTTCATTCACCTTTGACTTTGACGAGCCCCTATAGCAAATTTACAGGATGCCTAAATCTGGAATCAGTAGACTTCGAACCATTCTCTTGTGACACCTATTTTGCATCCTTAGAAACACCCCTGGACTGGACCAAACACCTAGTCTAGGCCCTAGACTTAGAGGCTGGGGATGTGACTAAGGACCCTCTTGTCAAAATCCCTATAAGTACAACTAGAGGTGAGGTGAAAACATTGAAAGTTAGCTTCCTACTAGATCCACAGGTGCAACAAAACATCTCGAAAGTCCTTAATGACAATTTCAAAGTGTTTGCGTGGTCATATAAAGACATGTTGGCCTAGACCCATGACTCATATAACACAATATCATCCTAGACCCATGTGTCAAGGTAGTTAAACAAAAAGCTCAAAAAATCAAACCATACATCGCCTTAGCTATATGTAATTAAATTACCAAACTCTATCAAGCTGGTTTCATTTGGGTAGTTGATTACTTGGATTGGGTCTCAAACATTGTAGTTATACCCAAGAAGATTGGAAGTATGCAAATTTGTATAGACTTCCAGGATTTAAATAACGCAACAATTAAGGATGACTTCCCATTGCCTAGTATTGATCAACTTATCAATACCATAGCTGGTCATGCCTTATTATCCTTTATGAATAGGTTCTTAGACTATAATCAAATTTGTATAAACCTAGAGCATCAATTGGCAACTACCTTTATGACCCCTTGGGGAACTTTTTGTTACACATTGATGCCCTTCAAGCTAAAAAATGTTGGAGCCATGTATCAACAAGTAATGACATACATCTTTAGCAATTACATCTTGGAAAGGTTAAACGATTACATCGATGACATAGCAGTTAAGTCTAAGGAAGCTACTAATCACCCTAATGATCTAAAAATAGTCCTTCAATTCTGTCATAGGCATGACCTTCGTCTCAACCCTAGAAAATGTCTTTTTGGAGTAAAAACTAGATACATGCTAGGATTTGTAGTATTGAAATAGGGATCCATGTGGATCCTGATAAAGTTAAAGCTATTGTTAACTTAGCACCACCTACAAACCTTAAGGAGTTGCATGGGTTGCAAGGTAGGGTACAGTTTATAGGAAGGTTTTTCGCAAGGTTGATAGAAAAAATACAACCAATGCAACACTTGCTTAAGAAGGGAGTCAACTTCGAGTCGATGGATCAATGTCAACAAGCCTTTGATAACCTAAAGAAAGAGCTTTTACATCTTCCAATTTTTTACCCACCACAAAGGGATAGGCCTTTCTACATCTATATTTCCACCTCAAACAAATCTATCACTACATTGCTATGTCAAAAGAGAGATGAAAGGTTTGAAATCCTGATCTACTACTTAAGTCATGCATTGATAGCTCACAAAGAAAAGTACAAAGAGGTAGAGAAAAATTGTCTCACCCAAGTGTTGGCACTTAAAAAGTGGAGACATTACCTATTTCATAGTAAAGTTAACATTATATGCAAAAGAAACATACTTCAGCCTATTACAACCAACTTATACAAGAGCAATAGAATAGCCCAATGGAAAGCCATAACTATAGAGTTCGATCTACATTATGTGGCACAATCCTCCAAAAAAGGTCAAGAAATAGCCACATAGCTTACAACTTCACCCATTGATAACCAAGCAGTAATAGAACCCAAGTTCTTGGATGATCATATCAATAGCATAAGTCCCATGCCATCATATTTCGAAGCTAGTTTGCATTTTGACGATGCTTCAACTACACGAGGTGGTAGTTCCATCATTGTCCTTACATTTCCCTCTAGAGAAATTTTACCCTTTGCATATCATTTTACATTCCTTTGCATAAACAATGTAGCTAAGTACAAAGGACTCCTTAGGGGCCTTCTAGCAACTCAAGAATTCAGGATCCAACACTTAGCAATCTGAGGCAACTCGTAGCTAGTTATCAAGAAAATCACTGAAGTTTATGCTTGCAAGGCTCCACACTTGTAACCTTATTATGATTTAGCTAAGAATCTACCTAAGTAGTTTACAACATTAGACATCCAACACATACCTTGCAACAAAAACACTGTAGTGGATGCACTAGCCATGTTAGCATTAAATGTGCTATCACACCTATTTGCTACCTTGCCTGCTTCGATAGTAGAATGTACAGATCCTATTACTCAAGTGGTGCACATTGCATATATAAGTGCAACAGATACCTAAGAGTGGTATGCCAACATCAAAGCTTACCTCCAACATGGTGAACCCCCACACAATCTAACATCTACTCAAAAAGATGCAATATGAAAGCAAGCATGGCAATATGTGCTTGTAGGAGATAATACTCTATGTAAACACTCTTATGATGGAATATTGCTAGCTTGCATTAGTGGGGAAGAAGCACAAAAGATTATTGACGAAGTCCATCAAGGACTATGTGGGGGACACATAGCCCCTATGGCTATGGCAACAAAAATCAAATGCTTAGGTTAGTACTGGCCTTTCATAGAATGAGATTGCCTTTCCAATGTTAGGATGTGCGATGTATGTCAATGGCATACGAACCTTATACATGTGTCACCCAGTGAATTTCATACCATGTAGATCACATGACCCTTCCAACGTTGGGGACTAGATATCATAGAACCCATCACACCTAAGTCTTCTGCAAGACATAGCTTCATTATTACTGCAATCGAATACTTCAAAAAGTGGGTAAAAGCTATCCCCCTTAGAAAGACCACATCTCAACAAGTTTGCCACTTCATTCTAGATAACATAGTAATACATTTTGGTCTTCCCATGACTACTGTGATGGACAATGGACCACAATTTAGTAGTGAAAAAACCAAAACCTTTTGCAAAATTCTTAGCATCAAACACTCCTTCTCATCACCATACTACCCCCAAGAAAATGGCCAAGCAAAAGCAACTAACAAGTCATCATTAACCTGTTGAAAAAGATGCTTAGTAGTAGTAAGAGGTGATGGCATGAGTAAATCCTCTACGTGTTGTGGGCTTACGATACAACATGCATAACAACCATAGGTAAGACTCCTTATAGTCTTGTTTAAAGAGCTGAAGTAGTGTTACCTCTTGAATTGTAGGTTCCATCACTTCGAATGATGCTTTTGAACATCATGGATGAGGCTCAAAATAATGAGTCAAGGATCATTAATCTTAACTCCATAGAGGAGGAGCATGCCCAAACACTTGGTTGCATCGAATGGTACCAAGATAAGCAAAAATAGAAGCATCACTACAATTTACATCAACATTCAATCAAAAAGGGGAACCTAGTTCTCAAGGCCATTCATGAGCTTGTGAGAAAATTCTCAACCAACTAGGAAGGCCCTTTCATAGTCATGAAAGCCTATGAGAATGGGGCATTCAAATTGGCCAACATGGATGGAAATGAGTTTGCAAACCTTGTTAATGACTTGTACCTCAACCCATACTATGTTTGACACAAAGGATTACATCAGATGTGAAGAAAGGTAAGCAGAATGTCTACTATGAAGTAAAACTAGCACAGATAGTATGCTATGACTATAAACTAGCACAGATAGTCCACTATGACTATAAACTAGCATAGAACATCTGCTATGACATTAAACTAGCACAACATGTCCTTGGGCTATGACATCAAACTGGCACCCACAACATGATCTGCTACAACCTTAAACTTGCCATCCACCATCTACTATGACATTAAAATAGTGCAAACTTTAAATTGGCACATCACAGTTTGCTATGACCTTAAACTAGCACATCCAAAAATCTACCAAGACCTTAAGCTGGGTTCGTAGTGCAATGCCTCCTAGCTCACACATGTGATCCTTCTAAGCAAGCGAGTGTGCACGTCTTCAAGTTTCCTAGGTGGATGGAATGGGATGTTGCAGTTCCAAAATGTAGTTCACATCACCAAGGAAAAACCCTCTTGAACACATGCTACATCATCACCATTGGTATCTTGCTGATCTTCCAAAGATGTTTTTTGACATCTAATTGACTTTCTAGAGCTACCACTACCACATCCAATCATCCTGGCTATCAGCACCTACTGTTGGAGTCACAGCACTATTGTGGCCTAGCCACAAGGTTTCCATCATTCAACCCTCATCATTTCCTAAGTCCAAAAGGCATTGAGCTATTAGGCTACTCACCTCGCAGCTAGACTGCATGATGTTTGCCTTGGGTGAGGAATCTTGAGCACCTACATCACCAAATCCTAGCCTCTTCAGTGTTAACCTTTCTAGCTTACCATCACCAAAACCTATGCTGGCCTTACTGCTTTGGACATCGTACACATCAGACACAACACTTTCCACTTTGGCAGTGTCTAGAGCAAGCAGGACTTTACAATCACTTCACTTGATGGTTTCTTTTCTCTGGTTTTCTCTCTATTGTGTTTGTAGGATAAAAGCCAAGATGACATCATTTAGGGATGTGTTTAACCATGAGAGCAAGGTAGTACATTTCTCTAAAGTACCTACTTTGGTTAGCCTAGCTACTTGAGAGTGCATACACTACTCTCCCTCCTAGCCAACTCAATCCCCATTCCCTATATTTGCAATTTTCCACATCCTCTTCATAGGCTTTCTCAATGCATGTAAAGCCCTTTCACATGCCCAGCCGCCAAGCCCATGATGGGCATAATGTGACTTGTCCCATGGGAAGCCTCTATAGGTAGGTCAAAGCCCCACATGGATGTAACAAAGCTAATCCTAGGGAGGAAACACTTATCCTACGATGATGACAAGGTTGTCTCCAAGTGAAGGTGGGTGTGCAACAAAAAGCATAAAAGAGAAAAAAGCTCAAAAAGAATTCATCTATGGATCAATCATCTCTAAGCACTTTGATGAGAGGTTGAATCTAAGAAAGAAACACACCCATGCATGCTAATTCCCTCATAAGCATTATGACGATGGATCACACTATGGCAATAGTTATCATGGCATTGCATTCTACATCCTTTCTCCCATGAACCTATTCCCACAAATCCATCCCTTTCCACCTATCTTACAATCACCCTCCCAATACTCTCAAATGTAGCAAAGCATCATCCAAGTGGGAACTAAAGAGTGATGTTGGCATCTTGTTCCTCATGGTGTTTCATATTCTTTGTTGATGTCTCTCAAGAAAATCCTCTAGATGTCAACAAAGAGGAGCCATTGAAACACCATAAATTTTAGGACTCTCATGATTCAGCATAGTCCCAAAATTTGAGCAAGGATCACTACAAGCATGATGTCACGATGGACCATCTAGACAATGTGGCACCTTTGAAGTCCTAACAATTGCAAAATTTCTTCTTAGCTCGTCTACCATCCTCTATAGCATAGTCAATGTGGCACCTAGCCATAAGGCTAGCTTGCATGAAAAAGGCACTAGGGGTAAACCATATTGTCTGGAAAATTTTCTATCACCCAGGCTAATAGGCTTGCTACACCCTCTAGCTTTCCCAACTTGACAGTTGACCCAACTAATGATCTACCTAGGGATGATGCTAGGAGTTTTCGAAGGTGTTTAGGATGCACTAGACAGTTTGGCAAGTTTTCTAACCATAGGAACCTACTACACTATGCTACGCTACATAGAATAGAAAGCCTTGAGAAGACTAATCGAGCACCAAAAGATGCAGATGAAAATGAGTCAGCCCTCTAGGGTACCTACCCTACTTCATCCTTAAAGCATGAGCAACATGATGCAGAAAAAGATGATAAGTTTTGTCAGAAATCATCTCAATTTGAGTACTATGTTGTGCTACACTACGTAGCATAGCATAGCGTAGCAGGGATTTACTAACATGATACTCCTACTCAGATTGCTCTGATGGAGTAAGAATATTTTCCCATGCCTCAACCATCAAACATGCTTGTTCTGATTACCGTGCCAGGACGTGATTGACATTCTATGAAAAAATGATTATGAAGAAAATTAGAATTCAAGCCAAACAGGATGCTATGCTATGCTATGTAGCATAGCATAGCATAGTAGGCATAGAACACATGAAGGTCCTCTAGCAAGTGGTTCCAACAAAAGAATTACACTTGGCCATGCTCCAACCTCCAAGACTGCCTATCCCACTTCGCCCCTAAATTTCAAGCAAAGTTTATTGACAAAGCATTGTAGATCAAAATAGGAATTCATGTCACATTGGTTACTATGCTATGCTATGCCAAGGACATAAAGCATGAAAGCATTTCAAGGATGAACTCCGCAGGTCTCAAGACCTATTAGCATGAAAGGTAGGGTTGTCAATTGCAGGAGCTACTTTCCTAGCTAGGCCTCAGATAGGTATTATCAACTTTTGAGCAAGATTTCTCTTAAGACTAGTGGTTAAACTACGCTATGCTACATAACATAGCATAGCGTAGTATGTGAGTGTTTACATGATGCCAATATGTTGGGCAGCATAAGAAGCATAAAAATCACATGGAAGCATCCTCATGTCTCCAGTTAGCTCTAGAAATTTTTGGAAATGGTCACTCCCATTCTGGCATCCCTTCAATAGATAGGATTAGTAAGTTTGCTTTATTTTGCACCCCCTTGATTATTCCCAAAGTTGTCCCTACACTTGAACTGACTCACAAGAGTAGGAAATACATAGTCCTGGAGCACAAGCTCCACTTTGCATTCATTTTTGGCATTCTTTGTAACAAACATGGTAGTTCCCTGGATTTTGGCACATGCAGATTGAATAGTATGGTCACAACATAGCAGGTTTCACATTCAGCATTACATCTGTAGCGTGGCACTACATGGTAGTTTGGCACATTTACGTTTGCACCATGTGGGACCCAAGACATGTGGCATCCAAACCATATCTCTCTCCCACATCTGGCTCTATAAATGCCTTGCCAAACAACATTCAAAGGGTTGGATTAGTTTTTGCATTATTGGCTTTGGTAATCACCTTTTTGGAAGTTGGCTTTTTGGTTGGCTTCTGACATTTTTCTAGCTTTTGGACTTGGCTTTATGATGATTTGCATTTTGGCATTTGGCTTTCTAGTGATTGGCTTTGGCAAAGAGACTAGCAAGCAGATAGTTAACAAGCAGCAAACCCAGTAGTAGCATCTCCCAATCTTCTCTAGCCCGGCAAGCACCAGTCCATCAATCCCTATTAGCAAGCCACTAGCAATAGTCCAAGACCTACAACCATACTATTCCATTGTAAGCTATGCCTATCCACACTATGCATCAGTTGTATACCTTCTAGCCAAACAAAGATCAAATCCCCTGATCTTGGGATGGTGCACTCTCTGACTCAAGCCTGTTTCATTTTGTTTTGCTATAAACTTATTTTGCATCATTACTTATCATTTTATGTTTATCATTTAAGTTATACATAATACCTTTAAATTTTTTTATGAAATGTTATTATACAATAATTAACTCCCTGTCTGATTAACCAGACCATTTAGGGCACCCTGGTTCCGTTTACTCTAGCACGACCCTTACATGGATTCGAGGTTAGGCTGTATGCCCAGTAACCTCTTGATGTTATAGCCACCGATGTTTTTGGTCTCTACACTCCCATTTGGGGTGGTTTTCTATTTCTCTCTCTCATTTATCACATTTTATTACATTTTTCCTGCATCTTTTTGTACTTTTTCATGCATCATCACACTATACTATGTTTGGGTGGTAGTCTTTGCAGGTTGACATCCTCGTTTTGGTCGAAATCCTTAGCTACACTTGCCCCCAGTCTATAGCTATGCTCTACACTTAGAACTTCAAAGCATCACTTTGACACCTAGCACCATTTCACATTGTTTGCATTTGCATTTTGGCTAACCATGGCATTCCTGGTTGCACCCATCATCCTAGTTGCAACTGATGAAGTTCCTATTCGATCAACAAGACCGTTTAGGATGCTATACCTCTATTTCTAGCAAGGTCCTCATGTAGAGGTGTGGTTAAGACTATGTATCCATTGATTCATTGGTGATTCTAGCCACCAATTTTTTTTGGTCATTATAGAGGGCATTGTGGAGGACATGGTGGATCATTTACAATATGCAGATCTTGAGCTTAGTACGTGTGATGTTGCTTTACTTTGTGTCTCTTTACTAATTGAACATTTATTTTGTGGCTATTATTAAGAAATTTTTATATGCCAATAGGTTCTAGGGTTCAGTGGGATCCAAGTAGGGTGGTGAAGGTGGATGCCCTCCCTAACCTCCCTCATGAGATTCTTTAGTTGTCTTGTTGCATGTACAAGATAGTGAGAAAGTGCATGCTTTCCTATGAAAAGGTTTTGTGGATCTACAAGTGCTCAAATGAGAACCTATGGAAACACATGCACAAACTATAGGAGAGGATGACTAGCCAGGATAAAAAGATAAGTGATCTTTAATCTAGATATGAATTTCTAGGAGCTAGGTCATAGGGAGATAGCATCTAGTGAACCTCTAAGATAGAATATGCTTGATATTGGTTGGCTCTCAAAGGCAAGAATGAAGCCACTTGTGACATGATTGAGTAGTGTTTGTAGATGGACCTGCTCACCTAGAAGAATCAAGACTAAAAGAATTACAACACTAAGATGTACCAATGGAGGTAGACACAAAATAACCACAAACACCAATATTAGCATGAGTGCGATATGTACCTTTAATGGTACAAGGATGAGTCTATTGGACACTACCACCTTGAGATGTTTCTTGAGGTGATTGGTAGGAGGCATGCCTATGAGCTTAACATACAACAGTGAGTGGTTCTCCTAAGAGGCAGATCATCACCCCTTTAGAAGAGGCTTCCTCTACTACTTTCTTGATGGGGCCACCTACATAGACCATTGTGGACAAAGGAAAGATCTTTGTAGGGATTGAATTTGGCTAGGAGGACTGTACAAAGCTTTTTGAGGCTAAGATCCTTTGATGCTTGGAGGATGGCCTTAAAATGTTGCCTCTAGAAGACACCAATGCACGACCCTCTCATGTTTGTTTTTGTATGCTTTTGCATGTTCTCAGTTAGCTTGTATAGTACAAGTTTGCTTACTAACTACTCATTTTTTTGTGGTTGTGGTAGTAAGTACCAAGAGATGTGATAGGCCCTAGTAGCATGGTGGGGAAAGAGGAGCCTCCACCTCAACCTAGTGCCATTGATTGAGCAAGCCTAGATGTACCCTTTCCTTTGGGAATTTTTTGCTATCTTTTGCTATGTCTTTGCTACATGATGTTGCTCATGATATGTATTTCTATTCATGTGATATCCAATGCATGTATTTGCCATATGCAATGTGTAAATTTTTTCTTTTCATGTTTTACTTTTATTTTCTATGCACTTACTATGGTTATTATGTGATGAGTTAATATGATAAATATGCTTAGTTAAGTCTATGTGATGATGGTGTAACTAGGTCATTACAAGACCCATGCTAGTTTAAGGCCATAGAAAGAGGCCTAATGCTAGTTTAAGGCCATTTCAGACTACAATGATAGTTTAAGGTCATTCTAGGCCATAGCGGAGGGATCAACAATTATAGTTTAAGCCCATTTTGGGTCATGTGATGCTAGTTTATGGCCATGGTGGGTAGCATGTTGCTAGTTTAAGGCCATGCTAGGCCACTTAATGCTATTTCTCCTTTTATGGTTTTAGTTTTTTTATTTTAATTTTTATGCATTCTTATGTTTTTTCATGTGTTAGCCTAATAACTGCTAAAGGCTAAACTAGATGAGCAAATGTATAAAATAAGTAGAACGCATAAACAAAGAAAATAAGTGCATAAACAAAGTAGAACAATGTGCAGTCTAAAAAATTAGGCTAAATGTAAATGTCTAAACAAATGTAGTATAAGCAAAAAAAGTGAAATGCATGGTGTATAAAAGTGAAGGGTGGGAAGGCACCTAGTGCATTTCAGGCTAAGGGGGTACCTTAGTTGCATAGTTTCTTTCTAATTTGATGTGAATTATGGGGCTTTTAGGGCCTAGACCATGTGCCTAAAATGCATATTTGATTTTGATTTTTTTGGTTTGATGTTGTTTTGGTACTAAGTGCAGAGCATAGTCATAGAATTGGGTTGAGTGTAGTCAAGTATTTCGGAAAAAAAAAAGCTACCAACACATGGAAAGCATTTCTTGAGTATAGATACAATGTGACAATGCACAAAAAATTTAAAAATTGCAAGAAAAATGCTAGAAAATGTAAAAAATGCAAGAGAGAAATGAAACATCACCCCAAATAGAAGTGTAGTTTACTTCAAAAGGGATTCAAAAGGTATGCAATGTATAATAGGTGCAGTGGAGAGCATACTCATAATCTTGGTGGTGTTAGGCCATGAAGCTTGATGCTTACCATGATGTCCATGCTTGCTAGGTTGGCCACTGTGGTGTACCATGGGTTGTGGTGTCCTATAGGGATACGGTAGGGTTGCGATGGGCTGTAGAATGCAACTCTATCTCTCTACCAGTGCATCTAGGTCTCATTTTCCCAAAGATTCTAAGTGGAAAATTCCAAATGCTAAGTGCTAAAAATGCTCATGTCCAAGGAATGCCAACGACCTAGGAATGCCAACGACCTAGGAATGCCAACTCCATAGGAATGCCAACCATTTGAGAATGCAAACTTATTGGAAATGCCAACTGTTTGAGAATGTCAACTGTTAAAATGTTGGAGGTATAGGGGTATTTATAGGGCTAGGGTTAGCCTAAAATGTAGAGCAGTTATCATGTTGCAGTGTGGTAAGTGGGACTATGCTCTAGGGTAGTTGGGACTATGCTCATCCCAACTACACTCTATTGTGTGGAAAATGATATTGAGTGATGTAATTACTCTAATAGATTCTATGAATCTAAGAGACTATGACTATGCTACGGAGTTTCATAGAGAAGACCAAGATGTACCCAAAAATGACAAACAATGCAAAATAATGCGAGTTTTGGAGACTATGCTCTAGAGCATAGTTGTAATTTTTGGGAAAAGGGAAATGCAAAAATGATAAATTCTACCACTAGAGATATGCTAGAGTTGATGGAGATGCGAATGTTGAGGTATGGGGATCTTTGGAGGATATCCATGCTATCTATGCTTGACTATGCTCTAGACTAGGTGAGAGTGCAGTCCTAGACTTAGGCAAAATTTGTTTGAAAATGTGGCAAAATGTGGTTAAGTGTTGACTACGCTCCCAAGTGTAGTGAGGGTAGGCTCAACACTTAGAGAAAATTTTGCAAAATTTGGCTTCTTGACTGACTACACTGACTATGCTCTAGAGTGTAGTCTTGGAAATGAGAGAGTAGCCTTGACACATAGAAAAATTTTAGAAAAGTACCATTGGTCTAACACTTAGCTAAATTTGTAGTGGAGAAGCCAAGGCCCAAATTTTTGTGGTGTTTCATTGGCCCTTCTTTGTTGACATCTAGAGGAGTGGCCTAAGATACATTGATAAATAATCATAAAACACCACAATAGACATGGCACCAACATTGCTCATTAGTTCTAGATCAAGTGTTTTTCCACCATGTTCAAGAGTGTTATGGATAGGGGTATGCTACATAAAAGGGTGTAGGCAATGCTAGGGAGATGAAATGAAAATAGTATATCATGATGCAAGATGCAAAGTTATCATGGCTGATAGTAACCATGGCATGAGATGGCATGCTCCTAAAACATTGACCTCTCATAGAAGTTCTTATGAGAGAGTTAAGGTGGATTCAATGCTGAGTCAATTATGAAATTTTAGCATTGTTAATTTGCTTAGGGATGTGCTTTTCCTCTTTTGCTTTCTGTCTTGCTTTTCTATATGATGAACCTCCATTACATCTAGCTTACTACTAAATGCTAGCTATAGGGTGTTGTCCATAGAGTGGATAGCTTTGTGGGCCATTGAGTAAATGGGCTTTACTTTTGATGCAACCATGTTGCATTTATAGGATAGGTGTTCCCTCCTAGAAATGAGATGCATTAGATTTGATTAGGCTTTGATTAGCCAATAGAGGATCCTCATGGGCTAAGTTGCATTACGTCCACCATGTCTTCTACATTGTGACATGAAGAGAATGTCATGTGTGTTTACAATGCATATACATTAGAGATGTTTGCATACAGAGGAATGCAGAAAATGCAAGAGGGATCAGAATGTAGGAGTGAATATGCATAGGCTAAAATGAGATAAGGGGGATGTGTAGTCTTGAGTGGCTTTGCTAACCTAATCATGCACATAAAAATAATGTGATGACTTGCTATTGTGATGAGAAGTGCCTTTGCACGGTTGCCTTTGAGGCTTCATCCTACAAATAAAACTCTAATAAGACAAAGAGATTACAAAATGTGAAATGAAAGTGAAATGTCAAATGTGAAGATGCTATAGATGCATGAAAAGATGAGCTAGTTGCAAGTGTTTGAAAAGCCAAAAGAACTACTGAGGACGATGATGCTACAAGTGCTACAAAGGCTGCACTAATGGTAGGTGCTCCAAAAATCATAAAAAATGCTATTTTAAGGTCCTAGCAAATTGTGAACCTAGTTTAAGGTTTTAGTAGACCATGGGATGCTCATTTATAGTACTATTAGACTATTGTGTGCCAGGTTAACATCATAGTGAATGTGCTACTATAATAGTTTAACATCATGATCCAAGGACAAGTTGTGCTAGTTTTAGCATCATGGTAGATGATCTATGCTAGTTTTACATCATAGTGAATGGATGCTATGCCAATTTATAGTGATAGTAGACTACTATGCTAGTTTTATCATCATGGTAGATGAGTGCTTAACTTGCTTCAGTGAGGTATGGTGTTGCATGTATAGTCATGCTATGTGCCAGCAAGATCTTGCAAAAATAAACTAGAAAAACAACAACAAGTGGCACCTATTTTACAAAGTTAGTATGCACAAATGGAAAGAAATCAATGAAAAAAGTGATCATGTAAGGCCATTCTAGGCCACATCGGTAGTTTAAGGCCATTCTAGGTGTTTTGTTACTAGTTTTGAGCCATTTCAAGCCATGCATTGCTAGTTTTAGTCTGTAGTAGGATGTGGCATTAATTTTTTGTAATTTTAATATTTTATCCTTTTTATGGGTTTTAATTTTTTTAAAATGCAATGCATAAGCTAAGTGGATAAATGCATAAACAAAGTAAAAATGTGTATAAAAAGCCAAAAGATGCATAGGCTGAGTAAGTAAGCTAAATGTAAATCCATAAACAAAGGCAATGTAAATGAAAATAAAAAATGCATGACATGTGATAGCTAGGGGTATGGAGGCACCTAGAATGTTTAAAGCTAAGGGGATACCTTGATCACATGGTTGCATCTTAATCAGGTGTGGACTAAGAGGCATGTATGGCTTAGGATCCTCCAAGAGGCTATTGGCTTCAACCACTTATTCAGGCATGTTAGTCTTTGGCATTATGTTGGTTGTTGCAAGTGCATCACCAAGAAACTCCACCTTAGATACTTGGCCCATGTCTATATGATGGATGACCAGAGGAAAGATGTTATTACCATAGATGATAACTTGATCATGTTTGTATAGAAGATGAATTTCTTTATGGATTGGAGAGGAGATGGCCCATAGTTGAGCTAGCCAAGGCCAAAATAGGATCAGGTTGAAGCTTGGAATCTCCTCTATAATAGTAAAATCTATAGAGGTAGGGAACTACTCCCCTACCACAAAGGTGATGTTGATTGTACCAGTGATGGTGATACATGATGCATTGAAGGATTTTAGACATGTGATTTTGGTAGGCCTGATCTCATCTATCAAGCCTAGCATGTCAATGATGGAGTATGAAAATATGTTTATTTTTGTATTATCATTGATGTGAACCCTATGATGGTGCATTGCTCAACACATATGCTAATTGACAATAGAGCTATTATTACCTCCCATTATTTTGGGTTTAACTTAATTGCATTGTCACAAAAGGCTAAGGATGTTGAACCTACTTCTTGTGGTGTAGGAGGAACATCGCTACATGGATGTAGATCTCATCTACAAAGATGTCCTCCATAATAAGAATGGATGCCAATAGCTAGGCCAGTGCTTGGCAATGAGGAGATGAGGCTATGAATGGATCATATAAGCTCAAAATTGTGTTCTCTTTCTTGAGAATTTGTTTTACCTAGGTTAATGTAGTCATGAAGGCCTTGTCATCAATCATTGTGTTGATCTTGACCTCCTCCATGTGGCTCAAGAGACGGATCGATTGTAGAGGGTACTTGGGCTTGGTTTGCTTGGCCTAGTTGGGGGCCTTAGCACATGGTTGTAGCTTGCTAGTTTTGGCCTTTACATTGGCCATGGGTGTTGTAAGGTTCTCATTAAACCTCTTGCATTACCATTTAGTAGGCCTACCCAGGTTTCTAGTGCAATTGGGCCTTGGAGGAGTAGGGAACGACACATTACCCACTATCGGGCTTAAAGTAGGTAAGGGGCTAGCACATTGTGAAATCCTAATGATAAATGGTTTTTTTTTTTAAAATAGTTTCTATGGGACTAGATTTTTGTGGCACCTTGATGATGAAGGGTTTTTTAGTAGTTTTTGTTGCAACATCATGCTAGTTTAATGTCTTAGCATATGAGTTTTAAGAGATCCTAACCACAAAGGATGTTGTGGGTGCTTGAGGTGACACTTTAATGATAAAGGGATGCCTCTTTCTTATGAGGTTGATGGGATCCTTACCTTGTTGGAAGGCACACAGATGACAAAAGGTTGTTGCATAGGTTTAGAATTGACAACTACACTAATGAAGTTGATGACATATGAGGCATTGTCTACATTGGATTGGCTTGCTACATCAAGCACCAATTGACCCCTTTTTATCATCTTTTGTAGATCATCCTACAAATCCCAAAAAATTTTTGTATTGTGACCATACAATTGGTGGTAGTGATAGTATTGGTCCAGTTGAAAGTCTTTTAGGACTAGGGGCTCATTTAGTGCTCTTGATGAGGGTTTCCTTAGTAGTTCATAGAACCTACCATGTGATTGGTAGGTAATCTTTAACACTTACCAGTATTGGATTCACGTAGCTTTCAAAATTTGGTCTAGTAATTTGGAAGGTTTCATTGACAATGGGATATACTTTGCCTGATCTTTGCACTCATAGTGGGGCCTTGAAGTGGCTTGTTCTATGGCCCCTACTAATGTAAGTGTGTTGGCACCAGAGTTGGTGGTAGCATTGTGAGTTGGGACTTTAGGCTAGTTAGCCATCAGGACTTGGTTGGTTTCTTTTGCATTTGTGGCTAATATTTCCACTATTGAATTTTACTTGCACATATGTTGGTTTCTATAGGCTATAAGACTAGTTGTTGCTAGCTTGCATTGCCTCCTCTACACCCTTTGTTTGGGCAAAGGCTTGGCTAAGAGACTTTGGAGCCAGGTAGTACAGTTTTAACTTGATGAAGTCATTAACTATAGCCTTAAAGATGGCCAAGAGGTGTGTCTCTACTATGGGCTCATAGATTTCTTGCAATGTGGTGATATAGCATTGAATGAATTTGGGCATGGGCTCTAGGGGCCATTTCTTAACTTGCATGATCTAGTCAAGGGTTGCTTGAAGTTTTATGTTGTACCAAAAACATGTTACAAACTAGATAAGGAGGTCCTCCAAATAGGATATAGAGGCCCTAGGTAGTGCACAGTACCAGTTGAGGGCTTTAGCAGTTAGGAACATGGTAAAGATGCTTATGATGACATGTAGCTAGGCTTCTAGCAATAGGCACTCAAACCTGAAGGTGACCAAGTGCATGTTAAGGTCCTCCTCACCATTGTACTTAGTTAATTAAGGTAGCAAGACCCTAGTTAGGAGAGTTAGGGATGGTGCCATAGGACGTATTGGGTCATCCTAGTTGAAATATACCACCTTGACTGTGTTGAAGGAGGTAGCCTTGAGCCAGTTGATCTCTTTCATCAAACTTTCAATCAACTGGAATGCTTGATCTAAGCTTAGATATGTGCCAGCTAGTTATAGTGGCTAGCCTTGTGTTGGTTATACAATGAAGGGTCAGATTGTTGGTTGTAGAGTATGCTAGTTTAACATTGTAGCAAATGAATGTGGTTGATGTGTTGGTTGAACAATGGGCACGGTGATCAAGGTAGGCCACACACATGTGAGTTGGATTGACATTAAGGGCACCAATGAAATAAGTAGGATGTAAGTTACCTAAATCATTTGAGGTCAGAAGGTAGACCCTACATGAATGTAGTGTTATTGGAAGATGATGTAAAGAGGGCTCTCAAATTTGGAGTGGGCCTTGGACTCATCTTCTTCCTTCTATGAGGATTCCTCATAAGTTATCCCCAAATTATGCTCATTCGTGTAGATGACTTGGGACAATAGTTGGTGGTAGGACTTTGTGAGTAGGCTTATATCAAACAAGGTAGGGTTGTACTCTTGTTCATCCTTGTGGACTTGTTCATAATCTTTTTTTGCCTCTAAGTCTAGGTTTTCCACAGTTAATCCTACTTAGACTTTTGCAGAAACAAAGTTATATTGTTCATGGCTTAGTGTGGTATGATTTGGATGGATGACGATATCATGTGTGTTAAACACTGACTTGGAAGGTTGATCTATATTCATGTTCACAAACCCAATTATGAGAGTTTCTATTTTCAAAATATATCTAATTTTGAAAATACAAAAAATTAGCTAAGTCTGAAAATGCAAAAAAATTCTTGAGTGTGAAAACTATAAAATAAATGACTAACTATTGAAAGTGTGGAAAAATGTCTAAGTATGGAGACTACACTCTCCACCAACTACACTCTATATGCTTATAGAATAAAGACATAGAAAAAATAGTGGAGAATGACATGATTTTGATTGGTACATGGGTCTTGAGGATATTGACAATGGGGTCCAACCTGCACCAATGAGGGTGCAGAGAGTATGACAAGACAACCATCAAAGAAGGAATGGCATGGTCCTCCTTCTAGCAGAAAAAATTTTAATGAAGAAAAACATTAGTGGCTAAAATCACCAAGGGTTTGCTAATTGTATTTGGGGTGGTGGCTACAAATGGAGGTGGTGTGGTTATCCAAAATGCCAATGGAAATGACACAAAATGATGCTAAGTGTTCTAGTAGTGTTTTGGTGCTAATCGTAGAGCATAGTCATGGAATGGGGTTGAGCGTATTCAATGGTTTTGGCCAAAAAAATAAGGGTGCAAGCACATGAAGACCACCACCTGAGTGTAGCTACAACATGAAAACATGCAAAAAATGCAAGAAAATTACTAGAAAATGTAAGAAATTCAAGAGAGAAATGAAACACCACCCCAAATGGGAGCATAATTAACTCCAAAATGGGTTTAGAAGGTACATGGTGTACAATAGGCATAGTGGAAAGCATAGTCACAATCTTGATGGTGTCAGGCTAGGAAGCCTAACACTCACCATGATGTCCATGCCTGCCAAGATGGCTGCCATCGTGTACCATGGGTTGTGGTGTCCTACAGTGCTGCGGTGGACCATTGAATGCAACTTCGCCTCTCTACTGGTGCATCTAGGTCTCATTCATCTAGAGATGTGAAGTGCTAATTGCCAAATGCCAAGTGCTAAAAATGCTTATGTCCAAGGAATGTCAATTACTTGGGAATCTGACTATTTAGGAATGCTAACCACTTGGGAATGCCAGCTACATGGGAATGTAAATCTTCTAGGGATTCTAACCACCTAGGAATGCCAACTACCTAGGAATGGCAACCATTTGATAATGTGAATCACCTAGGAATAACAACCATTTGAGAATGTCAACTATTAAAATGTTGGAGGTCCAAGGGAATTTATAGGGCTAGGGTTAGCCCAAAATGTGGATCGAACATCATGTGGTAGTGTGGTAAGTGGGACTATCCTTTAGTGTAGTTAGGACTACGCTCATCCCAACTATACTCTATGTTGTGGCAAATGGTGTTGAGTGGTGTTGTTTCTTTGACAGAGTCTATGAAGTCAAGAGATTGTGACTACACTACCAACAACATGGAGAAGATTGTAATGTACCTAAAAATGTCAAATAATGTAAAACAATGTAACTTTTTGAGAATACACTCAAGGACTATGCTATAGAGCATAGTCACAATTTTTGGAAAAAGGAAAATATAAAGATTAGAATTGCTATAGTTGGAGGTTTGTTGGAGCTAATGCTAATGCTAATGCTGATGCTAAGGTGTGGGGACCTTTGGAAAATGTTCTTGCCATCTATGCTTGACTATGCTCTAGACTAGGTGAGAGCATAGTCCTATACTTAAGGAAAATCTGCTCGAAAGCATGGAAAAATGTCGCAAAATATGGCTATGTTGATAATTCTCCTAACCATAGTGAGTGTAGGCTCAATACCTAGAGAAAATTCTACAAAATATAGCCTCTGGATTATGTTAACTATGCTCTAGAGTGTAGTCCAAGTAGTGAGAGCATAGCCTTAACACTTAGAAAAATATGAGAAAAGTTTCATCATTCTAACACTTAGCCAAATTTATAGTGGAGAAGCTACATCTCAATTTTTTGTGGTGTTTCAAGGTCATATAGGCTCAACATTGTGTTCCTTTTCTTTACTGCCTACTTAACTTGGGCTAATGCATCTAGGAAGTCCTTGCTAGTGTTTACCATTTTATTGGCCTTAACCTCCTCCATGTGCCCTATGAGATAGATCTCTTACAGAGGATAGTTGGGCTTGGCTTGTTTGGCCTATTTTGGGGCTTCAATTCCCAATTACAAATTGCTAGTTGAGGCCTTTCTAATTACTTTAGCCATAGGAACTATGGATAGGGGTACTAGCTTTAATGGACCTAGCACCTTTTTCTTATAATGTTGTCTATTCATCTTATTAGCTAGACACTCACTAGGCCTCTCAAGTTGTCATCTAGATGATCTATTGGTGTTGCTAGTAGGATTGGCTCTTAGGAAAGAAGGGATTGATGCGTTACCCACTACCATACTTTGGGTAGGTAAGGGGTCAGCATGTTATGTCATCCTAATGACAAACAGTGGTTGAACTATTGTTTCCACAACATGCTATAGAACCCTAACCATGATGGGTGTTGTGGGTGCCTAAGGTGGCACTTTGATGATGAAAGGTAGCCACAAACCTGTGGAGACATTGGGGGCCATTGCATTGCTAGAGGGCACATAGATCATGAATGGTCATTGCACCAACTTTGGATTGTCATTAATGATAATGACATTGATGATGTACCTTGCATCATTTGCATTTAGAGGATACTTGTACTCCCTCATAGATTGATTTTGAGGCTTCACTAAATTGGTAGCATTGAGCACCAACTCACCTCTATCAATCATTCATTATAGGTCATCCTATAGGGCCATGCAAAAATTACTGTTATGCCTAGATAACTGGTGGTAGTGAAAAAATCCATCCAACCTAAAATGTTTTGGCATTGAGGTGTTAATTGAGGTTGTTGAGGTGGGGTTTCTCAAGAGCTTGTAGTATCTATCATGTCTTTTATAAGTGTCGTTGGACATATACTTGTACTATATATGTCTAGCCTTTAGTAGTTGGTCTCGTAGTTTCAAAGGTATAAAGTGGGAGCAGGGTATACTTTGAGTGACCCTTGTGCTTAAATTTGCACCTTGAAACCACTTATCTTATGGCCACTGATGATGTAGGTTGGTTAGTTACTATGCTAGGGATGGTAGTTTTGTTGTTGGCTAAGAAGTTGGGTGGCTTGGTCATTGGCTTTGGATTAGTCATTTTGGCCTTGTTGGCCACAGTTACCATGGTTTCATTTTGCTTTCCCTTGTCCTTTTCCTTTTTATCATGTAAGTTCTTGTAGGCCACATAGGCTAGGTCCTTACTAGATTCTACTATGTTTTGTATGCTCTTTGTTTGGGAAAATGCTTGACTCAAATACTATGGGGCTAAATATTATAGTTTTGACATGATAAAGTCATTGAATGCACCATTGAAGATGGCTAGAAGGTGCATCTCAAATATGGGCTAATGGATTTCTTTTAGTGAGGCACTCTAGCATTGGATAAAGTTTTGCATAGGATCTAGATGGCTTGACTTGATTTGCATGAGCCAGTTAAGGGTAGTTTTAGGCTTCAAGTTGTACTTGAAGCATATAATAAACTAACTCAATAGATCCTCCAAAGAGGAAATAGTGGCATGGGGTAGTTCCTAGTACCAATCCAATGCCTTACTAGTGAGTGACATGGCAAAAACATGTATGATAATGTGTGCCCATGCTTGCAATAATAGGCACTTAGACCAGAAGGTCACAAGTTATGCATTACAAGTTCCTTCATTATTGTACTTGGTGAAGTGGGGCAGTAAGATCCTAGTGGGTAGATTTCTTGGTGGAATGGTAGGACTTATGGGATTATCCTCATAGAAGTCCACTATGTGGACTATTTTGGAGGAGGTAGCCATGAGCTTCTTCACCTCTTTTGTTAAGGTTTCGATTAGTTGGAATGCCTGATCTAATCCTAGGGATAGAGCAGTGGGTTACACTTGTTGCACTACCCACTATATTGGTTGTGTGGCCCATGACTTAGTTACAGGTTGTGGGACTACACGAGGAACTTGTTGTGTTATCTATACCACAATTAGAGTGACTAGAGTAGACCTTGTATGTGTGGGTTAAAATGCTATTGAAGGTAATGACAAAACAGATAGGACATAAGGTGCCTACATTGTTTAGGACTAGGAGACATGAACCATATGAACAAAAGGTTGAGCAAGCATAATTGCTGATGGTAGAGATTGTTGGGTAGGTTGTGACACTACCATAAAGGGCAAGTTGATGGGAGGTAGTGCATCTTGGCATGTAGGCTACATTTGGTACATTGCTATGATAGGCATTGTTCTCAAAGATGACCTTTGGGCTATAATTGTTTGGAGGAAAATAGCTAGACAAGGCTATAGGAGGACCATACCAAGGGTTGTTAACTAGAAGGATGTGTGAAAGGAATATTCATGCATAGAATGAGCATCAAAATCATCCTCATCCCTATGTATGGACTCCTCATAGTCCATTGCTACTTCATACTCATTTGTTTGGATGAGCTAGGCTAGGATCCACCAATAGGGTTTGGTAAGTGGGATGAACTTAATAGAGGAGGTGACATACTCTTGTCCATTTTGATGGATGATTTCATAGCCCCACTTGGCTTCCACGTCTTTGTAGTCTATGAATAGGCCTACTTGGAGCTTCGTGTAGATGAAGTTGTATTATTCATCGTTTAGTGTAGTATACTTGGGTTGTTGGTTACAAAACCTTAGGGATTTCCTTGGTTCTACCATGGTAGGACTGGTAAGGTGGTCAATCCTATTTTCCTATTCAATGAATAGGATAGCAAATGTGCTCAAGATTGATGATGATGGTTGTTAAGAATTTAGGGTGCTAATCAAAATTTGTAGAAGGAGAAACTAAGTCTAAAAATTGTAAGAAAATGACTAAGTCAGAAAACCTTAAAAAATGGCTAACTTTGGAAAAAATAGCTAAGTCTAAAGATTGTAAAAAAATGGCTAAGTCTAGAGACTCTGCTCTCTATGCTAAGAGCTAACTATGCTTTTTATTGAGAGCCCAAAATTTAGCTAACTCTAGTAAAGGGCTTTTGGGTTGCTATGTGACATCCCAAGGGATCCAACGATGGGTTCCAATCTACACCAATTTCTTGGTAGATAACACCTACATTAGCCTAAGATCCAACTACTACTAAACATGGTAGGTCCATAGGGGTGTTCATACTACACTAGCTTGAAGCTAGCAACGGTGATGTAGAGAGCACACGAGACAACTACCAATAGAGTCTGAAAGAGGGAAATGGATTGATTATTCTTCTAGCACTAGAAATATGTAGCAATCAGAAACATCAGTGGCTAGAACATCGAGGGTTCTACAAGTGCACAGTTCTAACCCCACATGCATGTAAGGGGCTATTGGAGGCAGAGATGGGATGTCTAGAATGGTCATGTCATTCGAATAGGGACTTACCAAGTGCAATAGCAAACGATGCTAAGTGTCAAGTGGTGTTTGCAGTGTTAATGAGGGTGACTATAGTTAAGGTTTTGGATGCAAAATAAGGGTGTCAATGCATGGTTATGCATAAAAATAGTAAATAATGAAAGTAAAATGAAAAAATGTAAGTAAAATGTTGAAAATGTGTAGAAAGAAAGTAAGAGAAAAAGCAAAACCACCCCAAATGAGATTAAGCATAGTTAGCTTCAGAAGGAATGAGAAGGTATGTGGTGTATAGCAAGCACAATGGATAGCATAGTCATAGTCTCATGGGTGTCTGGCCATAAAGACTAATGTTCTACCATGGTATCTATGCTTGTTGGGTTGGCCACTGTGGCATGTAGTATACAATGATGGTCTATGGTGTCCTATAGTGAGCTATAGTGGTGTGCAAATGCCTTGCCTTGTCAAAATGCCGTATGCACTCCAAATTTTCTAATCTTTCTTTAATTTTTTGTCAATCCCTAAAATGTCAAGGGTTAGGATCTTTATAGGCCTAAGGATAGCATGAAATGTGGATTGACTGCCATGTGGTAGTGGGATGATTGGGACTATGCTACACCCAACTATGCTTTCCATTGAGGCAAGTAGTGTTATTCTTTACTCTACTCTAACAGACTCTACGAGACTGCCAGACTGTGACTACACTTCCAACTACATGTGCATGTGCTGAAAAAATTGTAATGTACTTGAAAAAATGTAACTTTGGAGACTATGCTTTGGGACTACGTTGTCCATTATCTTGAGTGGGGTCAAGCATATTTATAATTTGGGGCTAGAAAGGAATTACAAAAAAGATGTATTTTTGCTAACTACCTTTGCTGGAGGTGTGTTAGAGTTGATCTAGATCTTGGTGCCACATTGTTAAGGCCTTTGGAGGCTATTCTAGCTAACTACACTTGACTATGCTTTGGACTATGGGAGAGCATAGTCCAAAACTTAGAGAAATTTTGCAAAATTTGATCATGTGCTAACCACACTCTTCATGGGAGGCTAACTACACTACCAACTATGGTCAAGCATAGTCTTAGCACTTTGGAAAAATTACAATGGCTAGCTTGGCACTTACAAAAATTTAAAAACTACCTTTTGTGTTGACTACACTCTACATGAGGCTGACTATGCTCTAGTGTAGTGGAGAGCATAGTCTCAATACTGAGAAAAAATTCTACAAAAATTATCTCCATGGAAACTACATTTGACTATGCTTTGGGATAGTGGAGAGCATGGTCCCAACACTTAGAAAAGTTTATAGAAGGTTTCCTCATGTTGACACTTAGACAATTTTGCAGTCGAGATGTTATGGTCCAAATTTGATGGTGTTTTAGCCAATGCATCTAAAGAGCTGAGATGATATGAAAATAGGATTTTATGATGCAGAAACATCACTATTGATGGTGACCATGGCACCAAGGTGGCTTGCCTTAGCTCCTACTTACTCCATGCATACTCCATGTCAATTGGTACAGTTTTTAACTCTAGGGGCTCCTGCTTGAAATTATTAGGGATTTCCAACACTTCCCAATAGGTATCATCATGTTCATTATTGGAGAGTTAGTGATGAACTTGCTCAAGTTCATCCATACCTTTGATATAAGCACATGTCAGGCTCTCAAAGGATTCCATGCATAGTGTGTTGCTATGTAAGTTAACTATTAGCCATCGAGCATCTTCGTATTTTGTAGCTGCTACATACATGCACCTTTGGATATTAGATTCATGCACACATTGATTACATGATTTGGGGAATGTACTTTTAATGGACTAGATATTTTGCATGAAATTACATCCATTATTGCTATACATGATGCATGGAACACACTTCTTCTCTAGTTGTTCAAATTCATTTTCCTTGGAGATTTCCAAGGAGAGGTCCCTAATGTCCATTCATGCATCAACCGTGCTTAACCAAGATCATCCCATAATGATAGGGAAGTCTCCTTTGCATTTTTCAACCTTGATCACAAAAAAATTGGTAGGATAGGACCACCCAAAAACTATGATCACAATGTCCTTAATTAATTCCAGAGGGTCTATGATTGATTGGTTTGTCAATTCCAAATGGATGTTATTTTTCCTAAGAGGTGGTAGGTTATAGGCCTTGTACATGTCATGGAAGATGAGAGTGACACTAGAACTAGAATTAAGAAGAGCCTTTCATGGATCATGCAAGTGATTTTTAAGTAAATATGAGGACTTACTAGGTTAGATCATTTCATGGGAAGGTTACCAGATTTGATCCAATTAGAAATAGCATGTTAGCATCACAATGTAGATCTAAGGTGGTGTTTGGTTTGAAAAGTGCTTGAATTTGTTTGATGCAAAGGATGAGGGTGTTAGAGATATAGGATGACCAGCTGCATTAGGTTGTGAGGGTTTTGTGCAACTATTGGATTAGAAAAATGGTCATTTCCTAGATTGATTATTTGAACCACTTAGCTAGAAGGCTAGTTGTTCATGTACAACCCTTGTAGCACTTTGTTGTTGTGGCTACGATGGAATTTCTTCCTACATGGATGGAGTACATGGTAATTGGGTTGAGGATTAAAGAATGTGTGCAAATAGATGCATAGGATGATATGGATCTGGATTCTTCCCTCAATTAGTTGTTGAATGTGTTCAATGGTACTCTAGAGGGTAATAATGGTGTTGGAATGAGGCATGGCTTGCAAAGCTTCATAGAGAAACATGCTACTGAACATAGTACCCATATAGATCTAGTTGCCTATAAGGGTATTATTGTCTTGGCAGTGGCATTCCTCATGATTGTGGTTACTACCAGTATTGATACTATTCATATAGTTGTGGTGGAGCTCCATTTGGATAGTAAGCCTATTATTACTGGTGGAATTGCCTTAGATTACCTTGAGGATAAGGAAATCATCTAGGTTCTTACCTCCATGCTAGTCAATGATTCAACACATAGACGCTAGACTCTTATAAGTGTGACATCATATGGAAATATCCCTTTGGATGTTCATATTGATAGATTTCACATCTAGCATCATTATTAGAGTCTATCTTCACAACTTCTTCTACTATAACAGCTTTGCCCTTACCTCCTTTGTAGGGTACATTTAGCTTCTTTTTGCATCTTGTGATCATGATCACTATTTTTATTTTTGGATTCTTCTACAATCTTCATAGCAGTTTAAAATTTTTCATCCAAATAGTTATATAATTTAACAACCTTTTCTAGAATATGAAAAATAGTTTTTTTGATGGGCAAGGATTTCCTATTCACCACTTCATCAAGTGGTGACTCCTCCTCATCATAGAATCAAATCTTCCTTTTTCTTATGGAAGCATTCCTATTATACTCTTTTGCACTTTTTCTTTTTTGCAACTCATCTTCTTCATTTGTTACCTACTTTATTATCCTTTTTATTTGATTATCTCTTAGTTTAGATAGTCTCCGTTGGGCATAAACCCCAAGATTTTTTCTAGTTTCTACTCTAAGCCCATCTATGACGTGGTGAAGTTGTACTCTCTAAGAATAACCATGGCTAAGGCATTAGTGTAACAAAGAATAATATTTACCCATGGTGGTATCTAAGGGTTCATATCTTCATTATCTTAAACCTTGGATTTTCCTTCTTAGATTAAACACTATAGAGTATGTCTAATATTTAGCATTAAATAGCTTAAGCATTGTACTCCATCAATAGATAGATTCTAGATCTAATGACTAGTACTAGCTTTTAGCCTCCTTGATGAGTATCTTGGAGAAGAGTTTGAGTTTCTACCAATCTTTTTCAATGTTTTTCAAGACACAAGCATCATGAAAAGCTTGTAGATGTGTCTATGGAGTAGAGTTATATCCTCCCTCAAATCTTGAAATATCATTCATGTTTAAGTGCTTGATCCGACTATCTTTCACATGCTTAGTTAGAATCCTGACTACCTCTACAATGTTAAGCATGCTTCAAGTTGCCAAAAAAGGCTCATTATCATCATTATTTTTTATCATTGATGATGTCCTTTGTTAGCCCTTCATTCATTATGCACTTGGCTATTAGTATTTTTCTCCCATTGACCACCTTCATCATGGTTATTCTTTTTGTAGTGACCTTTAGAACTAGAAGAAGAGGATGTAGATGAAGATGGAAAAGAGGAAGATGCACTACCACCGCCATGGTGTATACTAACTTCCCTTTAGTTGTCATGGGTGTGTTCATTAGATTTCTTATTATCTTGATGCTTGCTTGAGCTTATGCCTTGATTGCCATGTTTTCCTAAACCTAAAATATTGATAGTAGAATGTAGATTTAGGTTCACACTCCCATCATTAGTAACCAACGATGGAGAATTTTCATGTAGAAAGCCTTCAAAGAAATGGCCCTCATTATTATCCTGGTTTAGTAGGAATAAGGGATTGGTAAACCACTTCCTCTTCACATCCTCATGATGCTTCTCTTGGTGTCGATCCCTCTTGCATTATGTGTCAGTGGGACTATAGTCCCTAGTTTCATAACCATTCACAATGTATTCCTCTTAAAGACCATGGATGCCTAACTTTGTAAGACTTTGAAGTAGCATCATGGACATAGATCAATTGGGGGGAATTACAATGTTTCCTTCCATATCATGTCATCACAGTTTCTCATCCTTGTGTAGGATATAGGTAAAATCAGGTATATATTTATCTGGATGAGCATATCACCTTGTACTATTGTGGAACTAGTGGTTTGGAATTAGATAACTTGCAAACAAATCAAATATTAGTGTGCTTTTGTAATTATATGTCTTGTGATAGTGATGTTGATCTTGGATTTGTATAATGATATTAATAATGTTCATGAATCCTAGATAGTACATGTTTCAATAAATAGAATCCCTAAGAATGGTGCTAATGATAAACTATGAAGGTACCCCTATGCCCAACCATACAAATCACGAAGCATTCATGCATGATCTAGTCAAAATTCATAGACTCTATAGTTTTTGGTACACTAGTCTTATAGGAAGTGAACCTTTTCATAAAGGTCATTTGTTATCTTTCCAATTACACTTCTGATGTACAAAGGTATGGTTAAGTGTAATCAAGGCATATGATTTTCATTATTTTATGTTTTATGTTTTATGTTCTTTCGTGATTAGAGTAGAAATATGAAATGATTTAACAACTAATATAATGTAAACACTTAACTACTCTCTAACTAATCCTAACATAAAAATCTACTCCCATGTTTTGTACATATCCTAAACCCATAGATCCACTATTAGGTTACCAAGTGCTATGCTACTGGGTGCACCAAGCACTAATGTTATTAGGATTACGAAGTAAATATGTGTTTACACTCAAAGAAATTGTACTTATGTACTTAATCTATTTAGCTTAATTAATTAAATAATCACTTAAAGTCTAATTTACCGTAATTAATTGCATATTTGAAAATAATAAATGCATAAATAAATCATTAATTTATTCTAAGTGCTACAAGGTTTGATCAAAAGGCTCAACTTTATTGCCATATAAACTAGTGTGGTTAAGGTATAACTATGCTTGAATAAAGATCTATACACTTTTTGACTCCTACTATAGGCACTCAAAGAAATATTCTAACTTTCAAATGGAAAAATTGTAAGAGCTATGCTACTACTATGACTTGAATTTTCCATAAATACTAGAAACTCATATATATATTTTTTTTCTATAGTACTATGTCGACAGGGCCTTGTAGATGTAGCAAATGCTATGTTGATGTAACCTTGTCAATGGGGCAACACCATGTAAATAGGACCCCATAAATAGGGTCTCATTGATGAAGCCACATCAATGGGGATGCATTGACATAACATTTTGATGCTCATCAAAAGGAATCTTGCTATGGTAGATGATCAATAGTATTTATAGTAGCTACTTTTGATCACTACATGTAATAGTTCATGCATATAATAATGTATGCTTTGGGGATTAGAAAAATGAAACCAATAAAGAAACTCCCCAACATGTTAAAGGGCTCAAATGATTGTATTCATTTTTGAGATTCCTCCATGCATGAGGACATACCTCCCTCATGTTAACACTTGTTATTTTAGCATATGAAGTAATGATAATCACAAAACATGATAGGTTAAAAATATCTTGTGAGTGGTAATTGTACCATAGTTCTCTTTTTCTAGTACAATTTCCACAATACATACCATAATGCACATCAACTGAGATGATTTTTTGATTCACTTTAGAAATACATCATCTTATGTGGCCATCAAGGCATATTTTGTAATGATGCTCTTTGACAACCAAGTAAGTCCTCACTTGTTGTTAAAACTGTTTGAAAGACAATAGTTTTGGGTAAAGAAAAAAGGATTTTGTGAAAAATAAATTGGTTCTAAGTTACCTTGTATACTATATAAATTCTACATTTTGAGTAAAATATTCATGTTTTCATGTGCTAGTTTTAGGCCATTTTGGGCCATAGTGTAGCATACCAAAAGGATGGTATGTTCACAAAGCACAAAGTGGTGAATGTACAAGGGATGACAACTGGGTAGGAGATAGTGGGGTTGCTATGCTATGCGTAGCTACCTCTTGACCCATTGTGGGTTGAGTGGAACATAAGGTAGAGGTGTTTTGCTAGGGCCCTCATTTGCATCATTGTTTCCCACATGGAAGGGCAACTCAGCCCATGTGCTTTTGTTTTGGTAATCGGCTTGCTGGGCCGATTCTCTTGTTGGATGATTAACGTGTGCATAAGCAGGCACATCATTCTTAGAGGTTATGACCTCTAAACCCTAGTCCATGTCTATGTTACTAATAGCTTGTGCTGTTACTTCGTCATCATGGATCACTACCTCCCTGCCCACGTATGGTAGGTGGATTTCCTAATGTATGGGTGAGGAGACTATACTAACCTAAATCATCAATGTAAGGCTGGAAGAGAAGAAAACATAGAGAGATCATTGGGCACACATAGCTGACCCTGCCTTCACTTGAGGAAAAGCTAGAAAAGAGAACGAAGGTAGAGTGCCTTGGATGGTTCGCACGCAAATCAACCAAGGACTTCCCTGAACGTAAGCTATGACTAGTGCTGGGGTTATCATAAACGATGTAATTGGGATGTAAACAGAATGCAAACAGCGACACGAAATGTAAACAGAGCATACTGAATTATAAATAAAGAGTAAATAGTGCTAAACAAAGTGTAAACAGAGCTAAATAATGTAAATGGAAGGAAATAATGAAACTGTATTGTATTCTTTAAACAAGAATGTGCACTGGTCAAAGTGTAGCTGTGTGTATGGATGGTAGGTCAAGCACTAAGCCCTGGGATGATGTCTGAAGTGTTCGGATGCTAGGAGTTAAGTGTGTATGAGCATCCTAGGCTGTTAGTCGATACTTCCCAAGCCATCAACCTTCAAAATTTCTGACCCCATTTATGTAAATTGATAGGGTATTTATAGGGCTAGGCCAGGCTGAGGTGTAGAATTCTAGAATGGAATTAATGGCTAGGATATAGAAAGAAAGTAGATCTTGTAACACGAGTTCAGTGGACAGCTGTGTACGAGTTGGATATGTGTCAACAAGCTATGTTCTTGACTAGATACATTGCATTTTATAATTTTTGGGTTACTCAAGCCTATCAAAGTACATTTAATTTAGACCATGAGTGCTTGACATGCCCACAAATGAATATTTACAATGAAATGAACAACAAGAGAAATTTAACCCTGGCTTGCTTGAGCATGGATCAACTACTCAAGGATGTCAAGATGTTGATTTGACGCTGTTCGAGGCATCTCTATTTGACTAGGGCTTCCAACATGATTTGTCTAGGCTTCAATGTGTCTTTAGCATGCATTTGAAGTGTTTTTGTGCAAGTGTGATTAGCAGTCATGCTACATTCACGTTGGGCTGTCAAGGCATGACCCTAGTGTGACCTAAGCATGAGGTGGAAAAAATGCAATTTTTGACATTAAATTTGGAATTTTTTAAAGTTTTTTTCTATGTAAAACTACCGCTTGCCTGTGTGTGCTCTAGATCTAGAAATTTGAGCTTGAATGTGGCTAATTTGGAGCCATTTTGGATAGGTCATGCTGTGGTCATGCTCAACATGACCTACAGTGTGACCTCAAAAACTTGCAATTTTGAGCTGAAATCTAGAATTTATTAAGGCTGAGACCCATAGTTATCAATAGTGGACCCTGAGGACAACTTGTATCCTTGAAATCAAGCCATTTTGACTCAATTTTGAGGCTCTAAAAGTTGGTCATGTTGGACTCATGTCATAGCGTGACCTGCAAAGTGTGAAAAATCTGCACCATTTGATCTGAAATTTGAACTCCTAAATATTGAAACTTGGAGTGGACATCAATGGCTCTTGAGGATAGTTTACACCTTCATATTTGGATTGTTTTGACTTGATTTTGAAGCTGTTGGAGTTGCTCATGCTGAGGGCAAGCTAGCTTGATAGCATGAGCAAGCTGGGGGTGAGCTCCCTGCCTTAGTCAAATTTTTTCTTCTGAATGCTTGAAAGGGTTTGAATCATTTTCAATCTAAAATTATATGCTGAAATTTGTGGTGTTTCATTGGCCCCTCTTTGTTTACGTTTGGAGGAATATACTCGAGAGGCATTGACAAAGAAGTGCAAAACACCATGAAGCAACAAGTAGCAAACATTATCCATCAACCCTTGGNTTTACGTTTGGAGGAATATACTCGAGAGGCATTGACAAAGAAGTGCAAAACACCATGAAGCAACAAGTAGCAAACATTATCCATCAACCCTTGGCTAGATGTCATCACATCATGTCCAATAGTACATAGGATCAGGAAAATGTAGTTTGGGATGCAAGGGGAGGGGATTGGTTGAAACCAGGGGAGGCCAAGAGTTAGTGAAGGGTGATAATTGCTGTCGGGATTTGTGGAAGAGGAATGCTCTCTTATGAAAAAGTTATATCTTTGGTCTTTGTCCATAGCCAGTGTTTAGTAGACTCAGAGCCAAGACGTGGGAAGGTGCATTCTTTGGAGAAATGAGACTCTTATAGAGTGTTCATAGGGCCTGTTGTAAATAGCCAAAACCACACTATGGTGTGCAACATGGTCTCTTTGAGACACAAGTGTAATTGTTTTTCAAGAATAGCCAATAGTCTTTTTTTTATGATGTTAATGGGGTTACGATGGCCTTTTCCGTGCATTTTTTTCTTTAACCCTTTTTTTTCTTGGACGGTGCTAGTTTCACATCATAACCCCTTAGACAATGCCATTTTAGCATCATAGTAGATGGTGCATTGCTAGTTTATAGTCATAGCAGACTATGAAGAGGCAAACTAGTTTATAGTCTTAGTGGACTCTGGATGCTAGTTTCATGTCATGGCATATGAATGTAGTTTAGTGTCATACTAGACAGAGCTCTATGATATCAGTTTTAAGTCATGATGCCAAGACTACTCTTTGGTATCAGTTTCAAGTCACGATACCAGGACTACTCTGTGGTATCAGTTTTAAGTCATGATGCTAAGACTACTATGTGGTATTAGTTTTAAGTCATGATGCCAGGACTATTCTATGCTAGTTTATAGTCATAGTGGACTGATGCTTACCTTGCTTGTATAAAGTGTGATGCTGCATGCATGGTCATGCTACATGCCTAAGAGATCCTGCAAAAAATCAACTAGAAAGAAAACAACATCAAGTGACACCTGCCGTACATAGAGTTAGAATGTATGAATGAAAGAAAAGCAATGCAAAAAGTGATAGTTTTAGGCAGTTCCAGGCCGTATGCTAGTTCAAGGCCTTTACAGGCCATGTGTTTTTGTAGTTTTATGTTTTTATGTTTGATGTTTTTCAAATGTAATGTGTAAATTGAGTTCACAAATGTTTAAACAAAGCAAAATTTGTGATCTAAGTGAGCGGGTAAAATATAAATGCATAAGCTAGTGCAATGTAAACAAAAGTTAAAAATGCATGTCAGAGGGGTAGGTAGAAGGTAGGCAAGCATCTAGCACATTTTCAGCCAAGGGAGAGTCTTGTTCATGTAGTTTCTTTCTAACTAGTCATGGATTAGGGAGCATGAAAGGTTTAGGATCTTCTAGGGGCTATTAGCTTCAACCACTCGTTCGGGTGTGTTAGCCTTAAGCATTGCATTGGTTGTCATAGGTGTACCATTAAGAAACTCTTCTTCCAAAACTTGCACCATGTCTATGTTTTGGATAGTCAAAGAGGAAACATTATCATCATGGATGATAACTTGACCACCTTTGTATGGATGGTGGATTTCTTGGTTGATGGGAGAGGAGATGCCCCTTAGTTGAGCTAGCCAAGGCCTACCTAGAATCATGTTGAAACCTAGCATCTCCTCTATGACAATGAAATCTGTGCTAGTGGGGAATTGCTCTCTTGATACAAAGGCTAAGTTGATTGTACCCTTTACTATGACATGTGATCCATTGAAGGATTTTAGACATGTATTTTTGTTGACCTGATTTCATCTGACAAGCCTAGGTTGTCGATGGTGGAGTACAGGACTACATTCGTTGCTACGCCATTATTAACATGCACTCTGCGAATGGTGCACTGCCCAACACGAATGCTAATGGTTAGTGGAGTTGTAGTGAATTCCCCTCATTTGGGGTTAACTTTAAGTACATGATCACAAAAGGCTAAGGTTTTTGAACCCAATTCTTGTGGTGTGGAATGCATTATTTGCAATGATGTCCTCCATAATAGGAATGGAGGCTAAGACCTAGGCCAATGCTTGGCAATGAGCAGGTGAGGTCTTGAGTAGGTCATATAAGGTAAATGTTGTGTTCTTTTGCTTGAGTGTTTTCTTTACCTGGGTTAGTGTAGCTATGAAGTTTTTTTCATTAGCCATTGTGTTGTTGTTAACTTCCTCCGTGAAGCTTGAGAGACAAACCTCTCAGGAGGGGGACTTAGGCTTCGTTTTCTTTGCGGTAGGGGCCCCAGTGTTCATTTGTTGTTTGCTAGTTGTGGGCTTTTATTCATCCATGGGAGTTGCAAGGTGCTCATTTGTCCTCTTGCATTCCCATTTGGTGGGCCTACTTGGGTTGCTAGTAAGGTCAACCCTTGGAGGAGGAGGGATTAAGCTATTGCCCACTATTGGGCTTTGGGTAGGTGAGGCACCATCTCATTGTGGTACTCTTATGATGAAAGGTTGCTTAGCAATTTTTGTTGCTACATCATGCTAGTTTAATGTCTTAGCGGATGAGTCATGTCAGTTTAACATCTTCGTAGACGAATGTTGTGGAACCTTGACCACAAAGGGTGTTGTGGATGCTTGGAGTGGCACCTTGATAACAAAGGGAGAACTCTTGTTTGTGGAGGATAGGGGAATCCTTGCCTTGCTGGAAGGCACACGGCTCACAAAAGGTTTTTGCAGAGGTTTGGGCTTGCCATCAATGCTAATTGAGTTTATGACATAGGAGACATCATCTGAGTTGGATTGACTTGTCGTGTCAATCAATAGTTGGCCTTATTTTATGATTCCCTATAGTTCATCTTGCAAGGCATGGCAGTTGTCTGTACTGTGACTAGCCACTTGATGGTAATGACAGTATCGGTCCAATTTAAAATGTTGTGGGATCAGGTGCTTATTTGGTACAACTAAGGTGAGGTTCCTTAGTAGCTCACAGTACCTATCATGTCTTTGGAAGGTAAACACTGACACATGTTTGTGTTGGATTTGCCCAACTTTCAAGAGTTTCTCCAATAGTTGAGAGGGTTGCATCGGTAGTGGTGTATACTTTGAGCGGTCCTTGCGCTAAAAGTTGGGCTTTGGGATGGCCCCTGCCGATGTAGGTGAGTTGGCACCAAAGTTGGCAGCTTTGTTAGCTGGGGATTTAGGTTGCTTAGCTTCTGGGCCCTAGTTGGTTTCTTTTGTAATTGTGGCTCTGTTCCCTTGGTTGTGTTTTGCTTGCTAGTATGTTGGTTTTTGTAGGCCACATAAGCTAGGTCATTTCTTGATTGTGCCACCTCCTCTATGTCTTTAATTTGTACAAATGCCTGACTCAAAGTACGAGGTTTTAGATAATAAATCTTTGATCTAATGAAGTCATTTGCGGCTACCTTAAGGATGGTAAGCAGATATGTTTTGGAAATAGGTTCATGAAGTTCATTTAGGGTGGCACTCCATCTTTGGATAAATTTTTGTGCTGGCTCTAAAGGTGCTATTTAATTTGAATCAAGCTATCTAACATGGCTTCAGATTTTAGATTATATTTGAAACAGGTGACAAACTGATGCAACAAATCCTCCAAAGAAGATATAGAGCTATGGGGTAAGGCTCAATACTAGTCTAAGGCTCTTTCTGTTAAGGGCATAGCAAACACATGCAGAACTACATGGGGCCATGCCTAAAGAAAAAGACTTTCTATTCGAAATGTTACTAGGTGCGCATTTGGGTCTCCCTCTCCATTGTAGTTGATCAACTGAGGTAAAGAGACTCCCTTTGGCAAGGTTAAGGGTGGAACTGAGGGGTCAATTGGATCATCTTGATAGAAATCTAGTACCTTGACTTCCTCATTGTTCAAAGTATTAAGGTTTTTTAATTCCTTTGCCAAAGAGTGCATCATTTTTTGTGTGTCTGCCCATTCTTGGGTGGTAGGAAAACTAGTGGATTGAGCAGATTATGAATGATAATGATTTAATTGTTACATTGTTTGTGGAAAGAGAGGTCGTTGGGCTAACGTTTATTGTGGTGGGATGGTATTTAGAACTGAGACTATCGATGGAACACACTACCCAGCCATAGGTTGTGAGGTAACACCCTGAACATGTTGGGTTGGAGTAATCAATGGTCCTCCATGGATCTGCACCTGAGGTATGTAATGGATGCATGTCGAAGCTGGTATGACTGATGGCATTCCAATTACTTGAGGTCAAAATATTGACTCTACGTTGGTTTGGGAAGGGAGTTGTTGGGACTATACTTGTGTATCAGAGTGAATATTATTGAGTACAGAAAAGATAGGAATGGAAGTAGGTACCTCTTGCTGGAAAACTGGTGCTCGAGTGTTTACAGATGAAGGAGGAAGCATAGTTTCTTCTAGGAAAGGGTGGAACAATGGGTTTGTGTAGGCATGGGAACTGATAGTATGGTAGGAATCTTGATGTTCAGATTGGGCTGCAAAATCATCTTCCTCATCTTGAGGCTCTATTGGCAGTACCTGTAAGGATTTACTTCTAGCCATAAGAAGCTAGGATATGAGTTTATGATGGTTTTCAAATAGCAAGATTATGTTAAATGTTGAAGGGATGAACTCACATCCTCCTTTGTGGATAAATTCATATTCTCTCTTTGCTTCTGTTTCTATATAGTTGATACGTAAGATGGCTTGGATTTTCAGATAGATGAAGTTATACTATTCGAGTGTAAGAGTCGCATGAGTAGGGCCTTTGCCCTATAGTCTGAGTGACTGGCGTGTAGGGCCTTGAGGATTTATGTGTTCGATAATGAATATGGATTCCATAACAGTCACAGGGTTCGAAGTTTCGGCCCCAAAGTTAGTGATTGGTAGTGTTATTGGGTTGATTTGGAAGGATTCCATGATGAATGTGAGCAGATTAGGCTAGATGAATGGAGTTGGATTGCAAGTAGTTGCACCATGAACAACATGACACAGAAACAACATGACCAAACCAATCAAGCCACAGTGTGATAGAGAGCAAGCTTAGTGTGACCAACAGGGACAAGCTCAAGGTGACCAGTAGGACAAGCTCAGCATGACCAACAGGGATAAGCTCAACGTGACCAACAGGATAAGCTCAGTGTGACCAACAGGGACAAGCTCAGCATGACTAATAGGAGCAAGCTCAATGTGACCAACAAGGACAAGAGACTCAAAGGATAATATGAAAAAGTTTTGACAGGTAGCATGATTGATTTTTTAACAATGGAAAATACGACCCTCCTTCTAATGCCAAAAACTATACTAACCTAAATCATCCGTGTAAGTTTGGAAGAGAAACAGACATCAAGAGATCGTTAGGCATGCACAACTGACCCTCCCTTCACTTGAAGGCAAGCAGGAAAATGGAATGAAGGTAGAGTGCCTTGGATGGTTTGCATGCAAATCAACCAAGGACTTCCCTAAACGTAAGCTCTAGCTAGCATTGGGGTTATTGTAAATGGTGTAAATGGGATGTAAAAAGAATGCAAATAGCGACACAAAATGTAAAAAGAGCATACTGAATTATAAATAAAGCATAAAAAGATCTAAACAAAGCGTAAAAAAAGCTAAACAATGTAAATGGAAGGCAATAATAAAACTATATGGTATTGTTTAAATAAGAATGTGCACTGGTCAAAGCGTAGCTACGCGTATGGATGGTAGGTCAAGCACTAAGCCCTGAGATGATTGTCTAAAGTGTTCAGATGCTAGGAGTCAAGTGTGTCTGAGTGTCCTAGGCTGCTAGTCGATACTTCCCAAGCTGCAAATCTTCAAAATTGCTGACCCTATTTATGTGAATTGATAGGGTATTTATATGGCTAGGCTAGGTTGAGGTGTGGAATTCCATAATGGAATTGATGGCTAGGAGATGGAAAGAAAGTAGATCTCATAACACATGTCCAATGGATAGCTGTGTATGAGCTGGATATGTGTCGACAAGCTACGTTCCTGACCAGATACATTGCATTTTATAATTTCTAGGTTATTCAAGCCCATGAAAGTACATTTAATTTAGATTGTGAGTGCTTGACATGCCCACAAATGAAGAGTTACAATGAAATGAACAACAAGAGAAATTTGACCCTAGCTTACTTGACCATGGATCAACAGCTCCAGGATGTTGAGATGTTGATTTGAGGCTGTTCGAGGCATCTCTATTTGACTAGGGCATCCAACATGAGTTGTCTGAGCTTCAATGTGTGTTTAGCCTAAGTTTGAAGTTTTTTTTGTACAAGAATGACTAGTAGTTATGCTGGGCGTGACCCCAGCATGACCTAAGCATGAGTCACGCTGGGCAATCACACTGGGTGTGACCTCAGCATGACTTGAGCCTGAGGTCAGAAAAATGTAATTTTTGAAACAAGATTTGGAATTTTTTAAAGCCTTTTTCTAAGTACAACTGTTTCCTGCCTGTGTGTGATCTAGATTTGGAAATTTGAGCTTGAATGTATTTGATTTGGAGTCATTTTGAGTAGGTCACGCTCAGTGTGACCTCAAAAACTTGCAATTTTGAGCTGAAATATTGATATTTTGAAGGCTAGGATCCATAGTTATCAATAGTGGACCCTAAGGATGACATTCACCCTTGAAATAAAGTCATTTTGACTCATTTTTGAGGCTCTAAAAGTTGGTCACGCTAGACTCATGTCACAGCATCACTTGCAGAGTGTGAAAAATCTGCACCATTTAATCTGAAATTTGAACTCTTGAACGCTGAAACTTGGAGTGGACATAAGTGGCTCTTGAGGATAGCTTACACCTTCATATTTGGACTATTTTAACTTGATTTTGAAGCTATTTGAGTTTCTCATGCTGAGGGCAATCTTGCTTGATAGCGTGGGCAACCTAGCTTGGGCAAGCTGGGGGTGAGCTCCTTGCCTTAGTCAAATTTTGCCTTCTAAATGCTTGAAAGGGTTTGAGTCATTTTTAATTTAAAGTTCTAGGCCAAAATTAGTGGTGTTTTAGATATAGCCCTAAGTTGTGCTAACCATGATCTCCCCAAGATCGGGTTAAACCCGAGCATTTCCTCAACCACGATGAATGTTGTGCTCATGGGGAACTGGTCCCCTACTACGAAGTATATGTAGACTATGCCTTTCACCAAGATGCATGTCCCTTTGACCAACCTTAGGTACGATGTCATTGTTGGTTTGATCTAGTCGACCAAGCCCAACTTGTCCACAATAGGGAAGGGGATGACGTTTGTGGCAGTCCCATCATCAATGTGTACCCTTTGGATCTGGTGTTGGCCAACCCAAATTGTGATGAAAATGGGAATCATGGTTACCTAACCCCTCTCGGGATCTTTCCTAATGGTGTTTTCACTGAAAGTCAATTGGGATGACTCAAGCTCTACGTGTGTAGAGGGAAGCATGACCAAGTGGATTGCTTCCTCTTCCACTAGCATGTCTTCATTGACTAGAATTGCTATCAAGATGCAGGTCAGAGCCTCGTGGTGGGGGATAGACATCATGATTAGGTCATACAAGCTCAGTGTAGTTTTTTTCTATTTTAGAGCCTACCTATCTTGAGTGAGGGAATCCAAAAGGTCCTAGCCACCCCCTTGTTTAGTGCTTTCCTCTTCTTCTATTTGTCCCAGAAGAAGAATTTCCAAGGAGGGGCAACTTCGAATCTAGGTTCACACCCTTTTTTGTAGGGTGACATGGACTATGTGATTACAACAACATTCTTCTTTGTTGATGAAGGTGCAAGTGCAGGGGGCAAAGATGTAGGCTTGGGAATTCCTTGGGTGGTATTTCCCTTTGACGCCTCACCCATGAAACACACTTCTCCTTTTATAGGATGAGAAGGTTGTTTAGTTATCTTATGTAGGGCAGGGGTTGTCGAAGGAGTCAGCCACCTAATGATGAAAGGAGCTAACGATGTTAATAGGTGAAGTACCATGGTTTCACTAATAGGTGATGCAGAGATGGACGCTCAGGATGAATAGCTGTTGCGCTTTGATTAGCCACTTGTGGTGTTGGTGCACTACGTTGAGGCACACGGACCACGAATGGCTGCTGGGATGGCCTACGATCACTATCAATGCCGATGGCATTGATGATGTAATCAACATTGTTGGCGTTGAGGGGGTCTATGTAGACATGCATAGATTGGTTTTCAGGATGTACTAGGTTACTTTCATCCAACACCAGTTTTTCCTTATTAAGCAACCTCTGGATGTCATTCTGCAAGACTAGATAGTAATTCGTGTTATGACCACACTATTGGTGATAGTCACAAAACCTATCTAGCTGAAAATCCTTAGGAACTGAGGGCTCATTGGGTAGGGCCAAGGAGGGGTTCCTAAGGAGCTCATAGTAGCATTGATATCTCCTACTTGCTTCTTCTGACATCTTGTTGTGTTGAATGTGCCCCACTGCCAGTAGTTACTTTAGAAGTTCTAAAGGCTTGAGAGGCAATGGACTGTACTTTGAGTAATCTTTATGCTCAAAGTTTGGTTTGGGTTGCATAGATGTCTCAGGCACAGGTACTGGAGGTTGTGACATGTTGCACTACTTGGGCATGGGGTTAGCTACAAGTACAGCTGGTTTCTTGTTGCCCTTGTTACCATTTTTACTAGGTTTGCGCTTGGCCTTGATTGCTATAGTGGCCACTATGGTCGTTGGGGACTTACCCTTTTTCTTCTTTGTGAAGGTGTTTTTGTAGGCAATGTAGGCTAGGTCTTTGCTCACCTCAGCTGCGTCTTATATACTTTTAGTCTGAGCAAAGGCTTGACTAAGAGTGTGAGGGATGAGGTAGTATAGTTTAGACTTGATAAAGTCATTCACTACATCCTTAAAGATGGCCAAAAAATGGGCTTCCACAATGGGCTCATGAATTTTTTTAAGGGCATTGCTGGATGAACTTCTGGACTAGTTCTAGAGGCTCATGTTTCATGCTCATTAGCTAGTCCAGCGTGATTTTTGACTTCAAGTTATACTTGAAGCGCGTCATGAACTAGGTCAAAAGCTCCTCTAGAGTTCAAATGGATGAGCATGGCAGTGCGCGATACCAATCCAAGGCTCTCCCAGCTAGGGACATGGCAAGGACATGAATGATCATGTGTGGCCATTGTTGCAATAGGAGAGACTCAGACCTAAAGGTAACTAGATGTTCATTGGGATCCCCCTCCTCATCGTACTTTGTGAAGTGGTGAAGGGACATCCCTGGGGGTAATGTCAAAGTAGGGATCGTGGGGATGATGGGGTTGTCCTTGTAAAAGTCCATGATTTGTAGCATGTCTGACTTGACAACCTTAAGGCATTTGATTTCTTCAATGAGGGTCTCGATGAGATGGAATGCTTGATCCAAATCCTTCGATGTTGTGGATGGTTGGTGAACTATTGAGGTAGTTCTTGTCTATGGTATGACGTGGGTGGTGGCATGACCTGTTGGCGGTACCGTTGGGATAGCCCCCGTGAAAGGTGTTTCTTGTGCTGCCCATCACCTAGCAGGTGGTGTTTTCAAAGCAACAAGTACGGTTTGAGCCATTGGATAGATTGCTTTTGTCGCCAGTGGAATAGGCCATAGCCCCATGTTGGGTTGTACCGTTTGGGGGCTTGGTAGGTCTAAGGGTGAGCATAATGAGACATCTGCGATGATTGTGGAATATGTGAAGAAGTGAATGGTGTCCACCATGTGGATAGGCTTGGGCCTACCACAGTTGGTGGGATAGACACGAATGTAGGAATTGACCAGAAGTTATGTACGATTGTGACGTAGGTACAGTATGAACATGTGGAAGGGTATCCATGATTGGTGTGTGATGCACTACGGGAATGGATTGATGAACAGTTTACGAGGGAATAATTGCTACAAATGAAATAAGAGAATAAGAGCATTGATATGCTGGGAAGGTAACATGGCTACCCATTGCAGTTGTAATTGTAGGCTACGGGAGTGTAGGCATGATGAAAAAGGGAGCGGTGATAGAAAATGGGATGGCCCCGAAGGACTAGGTAGGAGGGACAAGAACAGGGTTGGTTGGACCGCCCTCATTGGATTGGGAATCAAGTTCCTCCTGTCCATCCTGAAAGGCATCATTCTAGTTGGACGCTATGTCCTACTACCCCCTAAGCCTAGCCAACTGGATTAGTTGGTCTAGAAGCCTTTGGTTTATTTGTGTCAAAGGCATGGAAGCGCTAGGAGTGGGAACAAACTCCTTCCCTTCGTAGTAAGAAAACTCGAAGCTACATTTGCCCTCAAATTTGTGTACATCCAAAGGTAGGTTTTCCTAAACCTTTACATAGAGGAAGTTATAGTGCTCATGTTGCTAGGCCAAGCCCTCAAGTCCCTAGTTTTGGATCTTGAGGGATTGCCATGTTTCCAGCATTAGGTTCAGCGATTGTTCGGCACCAGTGGTGCCTTGAACCATGATGGGAGTCTCAACATTGAAGGTTTTAGCAATAGTAGTTGTGGAAGTTATTATTACTAAGTTAGATAGTTTTGCAAACGCAAAAGAAAGTAAGGAAACCAGAAAGATAAATATTTTTGCCAATGCAAAGAACAAAAAAGTTGGCAAGAAATCAAAAGAAGAAGGCTTTATGTCTTGCAGGGCTCTTGAGGAACTATTGAGGCGACTGAGCCATACCACACGATGCATAAACAATTGCAAAAGGATGTCACATTTATGCTAGTTCACGATAGGGTACAAAACGCATGCAGGACTATCATAGGATAGGCAAGTGAGCTAGCAACTAGAGGCTTTATGTCCTGTAGGGCTCCCGAGGAACTATGAAGGTGACCGATCTACACCACACGATGCGTAAACAACCACAGATGGGTGTCAAGTTTATGCTAATTCATATCAGGGTGTAAAAGGCTTACAAGACTACCATGACATACAGAAAGGGCACCAACAGGCCCTGCTTCTAGGGCTAGAAAAACTGTAGTGATCAAAAATGTCAGCGGCTGGAAAACATTAAGGGATCATCGACCGTTGACTGTCTCAACCTGCTAGATGGGACAGAAATGGGGTGCCCTGAATAGTCTGGTCAATCAGACAAGGACTTAGTCAGTGTTAATATAACCTTTTACAATGTGTTATTTGAAAATAAAATTGATAGCATGAAGTGATGATTAAATGTAAAAGAAGTAGAAAATAGTGTAAAATGCAATAATAAGTAGGAGAGAAAGTAAAATTTAGTTAGAAAAATGCACGGCTTCGGAACTACAACTTTGCTCTATCAAGATGGATACAATCGGTTGCACAGTGCTAGGAAGTGTAGAGATCCCAAGAGTAACTAAGATGTGTAGAGCAAGATGGCTGTGTGCTTGAATGTGGACTTAGGTGTTAACAACACGAAGTGCTACCAAGGTGGTAGGAAAGAGCAAAACGAAATGCCAACTGAGAATGCTAACTATTTACAATGTCAAAATAGGAAGCTTACAATGCTCGAGGTTACGGTGCTATCTTGCTTGCTTGTCAGCCAATAAAATAGTTAGCCAATTAGATTTCTCAGAAAACTAGAACCCTAAACCTTGACAGTCATTGGGGTATTTATAGGGCTAAGGACACACGAAATATGTGGTTTGGACACCACATGCCTTGGGCCTATGATGACTTGTCTATGCTGCATGTGCCTACATGACCGTTGGATGAGCCTACCATACCGTAACTACAAATCAGCCATGTCGTAATTACGTTGTCAAAGCAATGGTGAAATTAGGTGAGGTGCATTAATGTCGCGTAACTGATCACCACATCTTGCCATGATTTGTAGCGTAGCCCTTGCTGTAGCGTAGCATCTTGTCACATTGTGCTACGCTATGCAGTGTAGCATAGTGTAATCATCAATTTGAAGTGAAAATCTACATTGTGTCTTGATGCTTGCGTTGGAAACCTTTGCAGTGTTGTGACTACTGGTCGTAGGTTTGCTATGCTATGTAGCATATCATAGTGTAGTAGCTACTCTTAGTCACAAAAACATCATCAATCTACAAACTTTGCCTTTTGCACTCCGAAACTTGCAAAATCGCTAATCCTGCCCTTTGAGATGCCTTCTGTCACTTCTGCAAAATTACTCCACCTTGCTACGCCATGTAGCTTAGGATAGCGTAGCAAAAAAAATGACCTATTTTGGCCAAGTTCACCACTTTCTAATGGAAAGATACATTGTTGAAGGACTTGAAGTTGGGAGAGGGGATTGACTATCCAGCTTTTTCTATGTTGCGCTACACTACGTAGCACACCATAGCGTAGCACTATGCTTTTGCAATCATTTTCTGAAGTTTGCTACACTACACAACGTAGCGTAGTGTAGCAAGACTCCTTGACTTAGAAAACTTGCTAAAGTGGATAGTCTAAAAATTAGAGCATCCATCTCCTAAAGAACTATAGTAACGCTGTGCAAATTGTAAAGACCTGGTGAACCAAGGATGTCTTCAAATTTTGGGGTGTTTCATCAATTACCAATGGGCCATCAGAGGAAAGGCCAAAGAGATTACTAAAGAGAGCATTACTGAGGTCCAAGACTACCCTCACTCTATGCAAAAGGATGATGAAGCAGTGGGCATCACTACTAAAGGAATCTATAATGGTGATCATTTTAGCCATTGGAATGCTTCAACTATGGGCTAAGAAAAGGTCCATCAACCTAACATGCGATGTAATGTCTGAAAACATCGATGGCTGGAATCACCAAGGGGTCAATGGACACATAACCTTAACCCCACCTCTACATGATTGCCTTACTAGAAATGAAGGTAGAGCACCCTAAACGATCTTATTGATCAAATAGGAACATTGCTAGTTATAATCGTGGTCGTGGGTGCAACTAGGGGGTTGCGTGGTTAGATGAAATGCAAACACAAGTGACATGAAATGGTACTAAGTGTCAATGTGGTGCTTCATGATGCTAAGTGTAGAGTGAAGTCACAAAATGGGGGCTAGTGTAGCTAATGGTTTCAATCAAAATGAGGGTATCTACCCATAGAGACTACTTCCTAAGTGTAGTACAATGTGACGACATGTAAAAAGGTGCAAAAATATGTAAGAAAAATGCATGGAAATGCTAAAAATAGGAGAGAGAAATGAAATACAATCCCAAATGGGAGTGTAGTTAACTCCACAAGGGTCTTAGAAGCTACATAGTGTATAATAGGTGTAGTGAAAGCATAGTCACAATCTCAATGGTGTCGGGCCATGAAGTTTTGCACTCACCATGCTGAACCATAACTATTAGGTTGGCCACCATGGTGTACCATGTCGTGCAAGGTTGAAACAGAACTATGGTGTACCGTGTGGTACAAGGATGCCTGTCTACTAGTGTGGTGTGCTCTAGGTCTCATTCACCCATGGAGCTAAGTGCCAAGATGCCAAATGCCAAATGAAAATGCGAATTGCCAACTAGTAAAAAGTAGAAGGCCCCCAACCCCTAGAACATTGGGAGGCAGAGGTATTTATAGGGCTAGGATTAGCTCAAAATGTAGATCAAGCACCATGTCGTTGTGCAGTAGGTGGGACTATGAGAAAAATTTGGAAAATTTTCTTAAGTTTGAAGTTTACTAGGAAAACTTTAAAAAAGTTTCTAAATCTAGCTGCTATACTTGCCCCATGTTATGGATGAGACACAAGATGCTACTCTAGAATAAGGCATAGCATGGACACTTAGAAAATCTAGTAAAAATTGTAATCCTTATTCTTACTATGATAGCTATGCTCTAGGGCATGGCAAGAGGGATAGCCTCAAGTGTTAGAAAATATAGCTTGACAGCTTTTGGCTAAGCTAGCTTGACAACTTCTAGCTTGACACTTAGTCAAAATTGGCTTTTGAGGTGCTGGCTACACTAGCTATGCTCTAGAGCAAAGCAGGGGTAATGGAAGCATAGCACAACACATAGAAAAGTTCTACAAAACTAGCCGTTTATGTGTTGGATAAACTTGCTATATTCTAGAGCGTAGTAGCTATAGTGCTAGAGAATAACAACTATAGTGCCAAAGCATAGCAGCTATAGTGCTAGAGTGTAGCACAATACTTAGAAAAATTCTGCAGCTTATGTCATCATTTTGACACTTAGCCAAAATTGCAGAAAATTGGCCATTGAAGATAACTATGCTCAAGAAAGTGAGGAGCATGGTCCTAGCAATTAGACAAATTTGTAGAAAGTGTCATCATTCTAACACTTCGAAAATTTTTGCAAATCTACTAGTTAGAGTTAACTACACTCAACACTTATAGAAAAATTTGGCAAAGTGCAACCATTTTGACACTTGAGTCAAATTTCTAGCAAGATGCTAAGACCAAAAATCTTATGGTGTTTCAATGGCTCCTCTTTGTTGATGTCTAGAGGAGTGGCCTGAGAGACATTAACAAAGAATTACTAAACACCATAGTATACATGGCATTAACATCACTCATCAATACTAGATCAGGTGTCGTTTCACCATGTTCAAAAGTGCTATGGATAAAGGTATGCTAGGGCATAGTGTGTAGGCAATGTGATAGGGAGATGAAATGCAAGTAGAGGAAATGAAATACAAATAGTGTATCTTGATGTAAGATGCAAAGTTAGCATGGCTGATGGTGACCATGGAATGAATTGGCTTACTCCTAAAATGTTAACCTCCCATCAAAGTGCTCATGAGAGAGTCAAAGTTGATCTAAGGATGGGTTGATTATAAAGTTTTCATTGTCAGTTTACTTGGGAATGTGATTTTTCTTGTTCTTGTTCTTTTTTTTTTCATTTTTTTCTCATTTTCTTCTTTTTACTTTTTTTTCATTGCTTTTCTATGAGGTAAACCCCCATTGGATTTGACTTACTACTAAATATTAGTTGTAAGGTATGGGCCATCAAATAGATGGGATTTACTTTGATGCAACCACATCGTGTCTGTAGGATAGGTGTTTCCTCCTTGAGATGAGTTACGTTACATCCACTTGGGCCATAACTACCCAATAAAGGCTCCCAATGGAATTAGTTGTGTTATCTCCACTTGGGTTCTATAGTTGATGTGAGGAGACTGTTATATGTGTCATAGTGTATATGCATCAAAGGGATGTGCATTTTTGAGTATGTGGGGGATGAGAGGCTATTGGGATGAAAGAGTAGATGTGCATAGGCTATAATGGGATAAGGGGGATGTGCACTCTTGTGTGGCATAACTAGTCTAATCATGCACATTGGAGAAATGTAGTAACTTGCTGCTACGATAAGATACATCTCTACATGACTACCTTTCGAGGCTTCATCCTACAAACACAACTTCGGGAAGACAAGAAAATCACACAACATCAAATGCAAGTGAAAATGCTAGATGTGAAGATGTTACAAATGTATCAAATTTTGTGCTAGTTGCAAGTGCTCAGGAAGCTAGCAAAATTCCCAGGGTGATGATGCTATGAGTCCTTCAAAGGCCACACTGATGGAAGGTGCTCCAAAAGATTAGCAAAATGGTGGGAGGCAATTATGCATGAGAACCTAATTTAAGATCCTAGCAAACATTGGAGTGCTAGTTTATAGTCCTAGTAGACTACTTTGTACTAGTTTAACATCATAGCAAATGAGTTGTTCTGCTAGTTTAATGTCATGATCCAATGATGAGCTATGGATGCTAGTTTAACGTCGTAGTGCAAGGATGTGCTATGCCAATTTATAGTCATAGAAAACTATCTATGCTAGCTTTTTACATCATGGTAGACAAGTGCTTACCTTGCTTATTGTTGGCACATTTGGCCATTACATGGAGCAGTTGGAATATTTTGTTTAGTTGGAATATTTTGTTCAAAATATGAGCAAAATCCCTGGTTGTAAATTTGCAGTTTAGTATTGTGAGTAATGGGTATTCTTGGAGAAGAAAGCTTGGTAAATAATGTTGATGATTTAAGCCTTCTTGGAAAGTAAATTAAAGTACCAAGATATTTTCTTGAGTGAAGGTTGGAATAAAAAAGAGAAGGATTATTTACCACAAGAAAGCATACTACCTGATTAATATTGGCAAAATAAACAACACCGTGGGTAGCGGATTATCAAAAATCGGCTAAAGAGTCCAACTGGTTTTGAATTTGTAATTATCAAAGGGTGTAAAGGTTTCTGTATTACAGAAAACCCAAATTCACATATGACCCAAGACCCATTGTTAACGCTACTGGGAAACATGAAATTAAAAAAAGAAATGGAGCTGAATGCCACGGTATTGGGGTGTTTCTTTTGGCTTGTTGGTTCTAGACTACATCCATGTACCAGTCGGAGCTATGTTGCTGACTCGTTAGATGCCAAACCTAAGTTCGTGAAGCGCGTGGGAGGTCCTTCTTGCACCGATGACCCATTTTAATAGGGGTTTCAGGTAGCAATCGCGTGGAGAAAATCAGACAGAACTGAGGCCAATGGAAGGCAGAACGTAGGGATTAAACAACAAAGAAAAAATCAAAAAACTCTGTATACAATACATGGAGAAAGACGTCTCATTTTGTTCAGGACTGATTCTATTTTTGTCACAGGCCGTAGCAGTTTCAGTTGCACGGGAAGCAATGGCTCTAAAGGTTCCTATAGTTTTAGCGGCTGCAGATTCATAACACATTCATCCCTGGTCCTGTAATCAATGACAATGGCAGAGATAAACAAAAACAAGAAATGCAGGAAGCCCTAAACCAATTTTGGGGGCAAAACAAAAAAATCTCTGGCAATCAAAACCCTCTGTTTGGGACAGTATGCTCAGTGCGTCATTCTTCAAGAAAACCCTTCTTCTCCAGCATGCAACGGTAGAGCCAGATGCAGTTGCAGAGCCTTCTCCTGCGGTGATCGTCAGTTATGGTTTTGAAGGGCCTTATTATGCGGTGGAAGTTCGAATCTACAGTTTGGGATGATGCTGCATTTTGAATCTTGATTCAAACATGTGTCTGTTCTTATAGGTTTTGTGCAGAAATGAGAGAAAGACCGTTGTCCTGGAACTGTGATTAAGCCTCTACGTGATTTATAGGGAAGACAAGAAGAATCATTTAAGGACGTAACTTTGCCACTTTCACCAAGAATTATTTGATTACTTTTGCTGCTCAAAGTATATGATTAAGATGGAGTATAAATTAACCAACAATATATATATATCCATCATATGAAGTACCCATTGTATGAAGCCTTGATTTAAAAACTTGCCTTCAATTATCCCAAGTCATGAAAAGTTATTTTAAAACATATAAGTTACTACCCATAAA
>MNCI01014738.1:84504-97412 GCA_015680685.1 Gnetum montanum | reverse complement strand
GTTGTGCTCAAATGTTTTTGCAAAATTTTATTTGTTACAAGTAGGTATTATAAGGACCGCGTAGACTAGGCAGTTGAACAAAATAGGAAATTTTCAACAACTCACAGTACTTGGAAAAGTTGGCTAAATCTCTTTAAAGTAATTCATTTGTAGTTTACATGCAACACAATCGTTACATTTCTCACAACCGCACACCGCAATAGCACACACACATACTCACATTAACTACTGAGTTTATTTGGAGGTATTTGGGTCTTGGTGTTGCCAGAGACCAGCAGGCACCTAAATCTTGTTCGAGGATACTCGTTGGTGGTCGCGTCCCAAACGGTCGCCAACACTTATGTGAGGTGCAATGATACATATGTAGTCATGTTGTGTGCTTGCAAGATTCTAAAAAAATCAACTAGAAAAACAACATCAAGTGACAACTATGTAACAAAGTTAAAATGCAAAAATGAAAGGAAGACAATGTGAAAAGCAATATTTTTGGGCCATTTTCGGTTGTAATATTAGATTAAGCCATTATAGGGCATGTGTGCTAGTTTAAGGCCATTTTGGGCCATGTGCTTTTGTAGTTTTATGTTTTTTTTTTTTTCATTTTTATGTGTTTTTTATTTTTTTCAAATGCAATGTGTAAGCTAAGTTGATGAAGGCATAAACAAAGTAGAAATGCATAAATAAAGCAAAGAAGTGTGTGAACTAGGTAAGAAGGTGAAATGTAAATGCATGAACAAATGCAATGTAAGCAAAAACCAAAAATGCATGACCCATGGAGGCAAGGGGTAAGCAAGTGCTTAGCATATTTTTAGCCAAGGAAAAGTATTGGTCACATAGTTGCTTCCTAATGAAGTATGGATTAGGGGGTGTGCAAGGCTTAGGATGCTTTAGGAGGCCATTGGCTTCAACCACTCATTTAGGTGTGTTAGCCTTATGCATTGCACTATTTTCCATAGATGCATCACCATGAAAATCCACCTTTGACACTTATTTCATGTCTATATTGTGGGTAGCTAGAGAGGGGACATTATTACTATGAATGATAAGCTGGCCACCTTCATATGGAAGGTGGATTTCTTGATGGATGGGAGAGGAGATGACCCAGAGTTGAGCTAGGAAAGCCTACCCAACATTAGGTTGAAGCTTGGCATCTTCTCAATGATAGGGAAATCTATGCTAGTGGGAAATTACTCTTTTTCCATGAAGGCTAAGTTGATTGTAGCCCTGATGGAAATGCATAATCTGTTGAAGGATTTTAGACACGTAGTTATGATTAGCCTGATTTCATCTACTAGGCCTAACTTGTTGATGATGGAGTATAGGACTATGTTTGTTATTTCACCATCATTAACATGCACTTTGAAGATGGTGCACTTCCTAGCAAGTATGCTCATTGAGAGTGGAGCTATAGTGACCTCCCTTCGTATGGGGTTGATCTTCATTGCATCATCCTAAAATGCCGGGAATGTTAAACCCAATTCCTATTGTGTAGGAGGAAACATCATTACATAGATGGTGTTCTCATTTGCAGGGATGTCCTCTGTAATAGGAATGGAGGTCAACATCTAGGCCAATGCTTGGTGGTGAGTAGATGAGGTCATGACTAGGTCTTACAAGCTCAATGTTGTGTTCTATTGCTTGAGCATTTTTTTCACCTTGTCATTGAAAATTGTGTTGGACTTGACTTCCTTCATGTAGCTTGAGAGATCAATCTCTCATGGAGGGGACTTCATCTTGGCTTGCTTAGGGGTAAGGGCCCCAATGTTCGATTGTTACATATTTCTTATGGTCTTTTCTTTGGCCATAGGGGTTGTGAGATGCTTGTTCATCCTCTTACATTACCATTTGGTAGGCCTACCTGGGTTGTTAGTGGGATCAGCCCTTGAGGGAGGAGAGGCCGAGATGTTTCCATCATGTTGTAGCATCCTTATGACAAATGCTGATTTAGGAGTTTTTGTGGAACTTATTATGGCACTTTGTTGATGAAAGGTTGTTTAGCAATTGTTGCTATTGCATCATGCCAGTTTAACATCTTAGCAAATGGTTGGTTTGGTTACTAGTTTAATATCTTAGCAGATGATTACTATCGATCCTTGACCATGAAGGGTGTTGTGGGTGCTTGAGTTGGCACTTTGATAACAAAGGGAGGCCTCTTACTTATGGAGGCTTAGTGGATCCATACCTTTTTAGGAGGTACGTAGATCACAAAAGGTTGTTCCATAGGTTTAGACTCGCCACCTACACTGATGGAGTTTATGACATAGGGGGTGAAACACCACAAAATTTCGAGCTTGGTACTTCCCCAGCAAGAAGCAGGTCTTTGGGACCCACAAATGGCAACGACTACATTCGGCGTCGCACATTCCAACTTCCGGAGTCAAAAGACTTAATTTTCGCTGTGTAGTACCAGCATATATGCCCGGCGTATATGCCCAGTAGTACCAGCGTATACGCCCAGTGTATACGCTTGACACCCCCAGCGTATACGCCTAGCATGGACATCTGGCCCACACGCCTGGTGTACACGCCTCGTCTGTATGCTCAGCACCACAGATGCACATGCCCGACGATGAAGTCTCAATGACAGAATGAAGACAACACCGAAGAGCAAGAATTGAAGCAAGTTGGTAGCCGTCAGCGTATACGCCCGGCGTATACACCCAACCATTGTTGGCGTGTACGCCTAGCGTCCATGACATCTCCACCCAAGTTCACATGTCTAGCATATATGCCGGCATGATGTGGCATATACACCCCGCATATACATCCGGCATATGTAATATGTTGTATATTTGTAAATTGTATGCACTCGGTCAACGCACCACATGTCTCCTAACCCAAGTCTAGCGTAACAACTGGTATAAAAACCCCACTTTTCCACTCCATCCGCACGGTCTGAAAAAATCCCAGAGCATACCTAGGAGAAATTATGCTGTGCACCAGAGCTCAAAACCCTCCTATGCTGGAAAACCTGTATGCCGTGCATAGTCTCTATGCCACGCCCACAGCGTAATCTAGCCCAGCCGCCCTCCCATCCAACGGGGCTTTTCGTCTGCTTTGTGCTTCGCCACAACTGCGTTAGACCGGTGCACTGTATTCTCATTCTATAATATCATCATTACATTTGCTACATAAGATTGTTTACAGTTTTATGTCAATTTGGCCCATGCATTCTGTTTATGATCGTTTATGCTTATGCTCCGTTTGCATCTGTTTTACGCTGTTTACTACGTTTACGCCCGTTTATGCCGTTTACGCATAACCCAGCGTATAGCACTTTGGCATACGTGCGGGTAAATCCTTGTCTGATCCGCGTGCAGACCACCCAAGGTACTCTGCCTTTGTGCATTCCAGCTCACCCTCAGGCAAAGGAAGGGTCTTCTGTTCTCGTCCTGCGATCCCACGGTCTCTGTTTCCTTCCAGCCGGTGACCGACGATTTCAGGCGGTACAGGGGGCATTGTCTACATTGGATTGGATCATTATATTGAGCATCGGTTGGCCTTGTTCTATCATTCTTTGTAGATCATCTTGCAAAGCATGATAGTTATTTGTACTATGACTAGACATCTAGTGGTAATGACAGTATTGGTTTAACTTGAATTGTTATGGAACCAAGGGCTCATTTGGTACTACTAAGGAAGGATTCCTTAGTAGCTCATAGTACTTATTGTGTTGTTGGTAGGTAATTTCTAATACTCATTTGTGTTGGATTTTCCCAACTTTCAAGAGTTTCTCTAGTAGTTTAGAGGGTTGCATTGGTATCAATGTATACTTTGAATGATCCTTCCACTTAAATTTGGGCTTTAGGATGGCCCTTACCTATGTAGATGAGTTGGCACCAACGTTGGTAGCTTTGTGAGCTGGGGCCTTGGGATGCTTAGTCATCAGGCCATGGTTGGTTGCTTTTGTACTTGTGGCTAGTGTTCCCACTATTTTTTTTTCTTGCATACATCTTACTTTCTGTAGGCCATGTAGGCTAGGTTATTGCTAGCTTGTGTTGCCTCATCTATGACTTTTGTTTGTGCAAAGGCTTGGCTAAGAGCCTATGGGGCCAAGCAATATAGTTTGGACTTGATGAAGTCATTCATTGCATCCTTGAAGATGGCTAGTAGGTGCATATTTACAAGGGGTTCATGCAGTTCACTTAATGTAGCATTTCAACATTACAAGAATTTTGGCATAGGCTATAGGGGCCCTTGCTTGACTTGCATGAGTTGGTTGAGGTTTGCTTCAATCTTTAGCTTGTATCTAAAGTGTGTTACAGATTGGCTTAAGATATCCTCAAAAGAAGATGTTAAGGCCTTGGGTAGTGCATGATACTATTCTAAGGCCTTGCCTGAGAGTGACATGGGAAACATTCCCATGATGGCATATGGCCAAGCTTGAAGGAGTAGGGACTTAGATCAAAATATGAACAAGTGTGCATTGGGGTCCCCTTTATCATTGTGCTTGATGAGTTGAGTTAGCTAGATCCTAGTTGGGAGAGTCAAGGANTGCTTGATGAGTTGAGTTAGCTAGATCCTAGTTGGGAGAGTCAAGGGTGGGACCATAGGACTTATGGGATCATCCTAGTAGAAATCCACCACCTTGACAGTTTTACAAGAGGCAGCTTTGAGTTGGTTGATCTTCTTCATCAAACTTTGGATTAGCTAGAATGCCTGATCCAAGCTTAGGGATGTGCAAGTTGATTGCATTGGCTAAGTGATGGGCATGGAGACTGATGTAGGCCACACACAAGTGAGTTAGATGGATGCTATGGGCATCGATGAGACAAGCGGGATGTAGGATGCTAAGTCATTTGGGACTAGGAGGTGGCCCCTACATGAGCATAGGATTAGGAAAATGTAGTGGTCACTTACAAGTAAGGTTGAATTGGCATGATCACCATCTCGAAGAGGAAAGCTAGACCAAACTGAGGAAGGACCATACAAGGAATTAGTTATTGGAAGTAAGATGTCCTTGCATCATGCCTATTTGCATAGATGAGTTGGGATAACAAATGGTGGTAGGACTCCATGAGTGGAATTGTCTCAAACAAAGAGGGGTTGTACTTCCATCCATCCCAGTGGACTTGTTCATAGTCCTAATTTGCCTCCAAGTATTGGTAATCCTACTTGGAATTTGGCACAAAAAAAATTGTATTGTTTGTGGCTTAGCACAACATGCTTTGGTTGGATCATGGTGTCAAATGTGTTAAACACTAACATGGAAGGTTGATCTTGATTCATGTTCAATGATTGAGTTGTGAGAGTTTCTATTTGCATAAAATGGCTAACTCTAAAACCTACAAAAAAAATGACTAAGTATGCCAATAGCAAAAAAAAGGCTAAGTATAAAAATGCAAAAAAAAAATGACTAACTACAAAAAATTGACTAAGTATGGAAATTACAAAAAAATGACTAAGTATGGAAATTACAAAAAATTGACTAAGTGTAAAACTATAGGAAATTTGGCTAAGTATGAAAATGTATAGAAAATGCTAAGCATAAAAATGTAGAAAACATTCTAAGTATGGAAATGTAGAAAAGAATGCTAACTATGAAAGCTGCTAAAAATGGCTAACTTTGGTGCTATTCTCACTATGCTAGAGTCAAGTAGACTCACCCGAACAACCAAAACTTTGGTTAAGTGAAAAAGATATGCTTTGGCTTTTTTCTAATGGGGTTCTAGGGGAACTAATGATGGGTTCCAATCTACACCAACTAGTGGTTGAGAGAGCACATGGGAAAATAATCAACAAATGCAAAAGAAAATGGTAAGGCCCTCATTCTAGTGCCAAACACTATAACATCTAAAAACATTGATGGCTAGAATTATTGAGGGATCAACAGACACAAAACCTTAACCTTGCATGGGCCATGGGACATTTTCTTGGAATAGGATGTGGCATGGACACTTAGAAGAATATAGTAAAAATTGTAGTCCTTGTTCTTACTATGCTAGCTATTCTTTGGAGCATAGCATGAGGGGTAGCCTCAAGAGTTAGAAAATTTGCAAAATGATTCTTCCATGATGAGTTAGATTCATAACTTCTAGCTTGACACTTAGCCAAAATTGGCCATTGAGGTGCTAGCTATGCTGGCTAGGCTCTAGAGCATAGCAAGGGCAATCGGAACGTAGCACAACATTTAGAAAAATTCTACAATATTGGCTATTTGTGTAATGACTATGCTTACTATGCTCTAGAGCATAGTATAGTGTAGTAGCTCAGAGCTAGAGCATAATAGCTACAATTCTAGAGTATAGCATAACATTTATAAAAATTTTATGGCTTGTGTTGTCATTCTGACACTTACCCAAAATTGCAAAAAATTGGTTGTTGAAGCTGACTATGCTCAACACATTGAAGAGCATGGTCCCAACACTTGGAAACAATTGTAGAAAGTGCCATCATTTGACATTTAGAAAATTTTTCCAAATTTAGCAATTAGAGCTAACTACACTTAACACTTAGAAAAATTTGGACAAAGTGCCAATGTTTTGACACTTCACCAAATTTGTAGTTAAGATACCAAGATACAAAATTTTGTGGTGTTTCATACATGAGTCAACTGATCAATACCTCTAAGGCATGATGACATAACCAATGTTGTTGCCCATCCACATCACCATATTTCATAATGAGTGTGGGCTTGCTATAGCTTGTGGTAACCACTGTTACCTCTTCTGTAGAAATTGTAGTTGCAACATAGGCAAAAAAATATTAAAATAAAGCAAGGAAAAATGAACGAGTGCATGTTAGTAAGCATAAAATCCTAATAAATAAGCACTTACATGAAATAAATGATGTGTGCATGCAACTGGCTCCTCAAAATTGGGCATACCACTAGCCCACCTTTCATCAAGCCAACCATAGATCTTGCATCACTCAAATGCCTTTGAGTTCCAGGTGGAGTAATTCTTTAGATCATTTTACACCTACTTATGTATGACCTCTCAAAAGCTTACACTACAGGAAAATACCTATAGGGTGGTGTAGGTCAAGGTAAGAGCCCCTAGCTCATCATAAAGCCTTTAATCATCAACTTTGAATTTGGCATTAGGCATGAGTAGTTAGTGGTAGGAAAATCTAACATGATCTAATATCATGAAAGAAAATTCAAAATCATAGGAGCACTTACCCTTTGGTGTAGTATACAATTCCAGGTGGGTTCTAGAACAACATATGCATGCGTAGAGAAATAAAGAAGGTGTTTCTCCTATTATAATAGGAGAACTCCAGTGTTCTCCAAATCTTGGATAAGGGGCAAGTGCCCCTAGGAACTTGCCTTGAACCACTTGATCTATCATCACTAGCCATGGGCTCATCAAACATGAATTTCAATATGTCTAGATTGGCCTTGGGTAGTAATGTCTTGGTGATAGCACTTGCAGCTTCTGCTACTAAGTGTGACCACATAATCACACTAAAGTGCTATAGTAGGTATGCTAGGAACTTGAATGCCCCAAGTCAAAACCATATCTCCTACTGATCCACCTTCATATCTAATGCAAATTTATTAGGCATAGGCTTGCTCATGTAGCAAAGAATCTCGAGAAGCTTCACAATGACTAAGATGGGCTTTAGCAATACCTTGTAACTATGAGGCAACAAACGTAGCATTAGTATATAATAGATGCATTTTGGAAAAAATATATTAAATTACATTCAACAAAAAATTAGCATGACATAGCATAAGTTAGCAAAATATCATAGGGACCCTACGCCTCACGATTATAGAACATCAACATGCACATTTGATGTGCCTAGTAGTCACTGGGGTAATGAATGATTTCGTAACATTAACACCTCATTTTGCATGTTTGCACCTTTGGCCTTACACTTCGCATGTTTTGGAAATATGACATTAGCATTTTGCATTTTGCAAGTTTAACACTTCTGCATTAAGTTTTTTAAAAAATTTCTAACTCCAGGAAACATTGAAACACCTCAAAATTTTGAGTCTCGGCATCTCAACTACAAATTTGGCTAAGTGTCAAAATAGTGGCACTTTGCCAAATTTTTTCTAGGTGTTGATTGTAGTTAGCTCCAACTACTAGTTTTGCAAACATTTTTAACTATTGAGTTATGCATCCTACTTATAACATAAGGCTAGCATAGAAACTAGAGCTACAAAATTTTTAAACTCTTCTTCTCACCTTTGAACTTAGAATCTTTTCTCAATTTTTCTGGTAGTCCCACATACAACACTGCCACATGGCATCTGATCCATGTTTTACACTAACTATAGCACTATAATACCCATGGATCCCCAACATTTTAGTGATTGGCATTTCCAAGCTGTAACGATCGAAAACATTGGTCACTGGAAATACCGAGCGGAGTTCCGTGTACACAATTCCAACCTCGGATTCGTGCGAGGGTTGTGCTGGAGAAAATGAATCCGAGGTGCCCTGAATGGTGTTATTGATCAGAAAGGAACTTACTTAATCAGTAAAATTTTGTAATAACCAGATGAAAAAATAGCAATTTCAATGAGATAATATAATACCGTTAATCTCGAAGGTGATTGAGAGTGATGTAAATAGTTCAAAGCGATTGGAAAAAATTTATATAGATAAGGCATAAGAAACCAGATTTAGAGAGTATACGATACCAAAATATGGGATTTAGCTTGTTAAAAATATATGTTGGATACAATGATTACAGGTGAACTTCAGTTTAGATGAAGCACGTGCCAACAAGAGGAAAGCTATTTAAAGGTAAAACAAGCAAAGATCGATCTACTTTGTTCTAGCCATTCTGGGTGCAAGGGAGTTAGACCCAAAGCAGAATATCCCTTAACTGGCTATTTCTAATCAAAGATTCTTGCTAATCACCTTCAATGTTCTTACGACCGTTGATCCTCTTTGTTTTCTCTTATCAATCTTTGCCAAAATTTGTGAACAATTGCCAATGAAAGAGAATTGCTCTCAGAGAAAATTTTTGCCAATCTAGAAAGAAATTTTTGCCAACCCTTTGATCCTTGTCAACTGGAGTATTTATAAGGTTCTGGTTAGGAGAAAAATGTGGTTTAGATGATGCATTTCCTGAACCTACAAAATGCTATTGACTTGATGTATTTGTGTTTGAAGTTTGCAATGCTACGCTGCACCACGCTCTGAAGCGTAATGTGTCGTAACCCACTTTTGCTAGAGCTTTGGTAACAAACTACTCTATGGTTACACTGTAATATGCTAAAGGACATATTTTGAGGTATGAACTACTAATGTCTAAATTGTGTTATCTCTGTTGTTTCTTGTATTATGTTGCATCATGCTAAATTATGAAGTCGTCAGGCTAGTCTGAGCAGCCACCTTAGAACGTCGTGACGCCTCACCTCCTAGTGAATGAATTCTTGATCAATGTTATCATAGCACGTAACCTGCAAAACATAACATGGAACGGAGAGCAAAACCAATCATCCTAATCACTAGGGAGGTTGTTGAAACAAGTGCCATCTGAAGTGAAAAGGAGAGCACAGGCCATAGAGAAGGGACCGTAGTAAGAAGCAAGGGTCCCTATGTTGATGCCGCGGTTTAGGAAATTGCTGTAGAGAGCTAGATTCATCTTGCTCAAATGACTGGGCAAAGAACTACTCAAATGAATCTGCTAAGCCAGAATCTAGTGGCAGTCACAGGTGGAGACCACTGAGGCTATGGATGGCCATAGCTTCCTTGGGACCTCAAGCAGCAAAATTGAACCCAAGAGTTGCAACTACAGAGTGGCTATCATAGCAACATCTCCGAGGGGTTAGTAGTATGCCTTTCAACATATCTGAGGAATCATTAGTGTTGGCGACCGTTTGGGACGCGACCGCCAACGAGTGTCCTCAAATAGGATTTAGGTGCCTGCTGGTCTCTGGCAACACCAAGGCCCAGATACCTCCAAATAACTTAGTAGTTAATGTGAGTATGTGTGGGAACTGCTATTGGGATTGTTGTAAGAGAGCCTCTGTTTGTAGTCACGCCGTTGAAAAATTCAGTAGTCGAGAGGGTTCAGAGAATCTTTGGTATTTTGATGGGACCTGAATAGCTTCTTTTTATCTTTAAAGTGAATTCTTGTGATATTTCAATCAGAAATTGTCAAGTCTTTTAAAGGTTCTGTTTGAATGCAATCATTGACATCTATTATCTAGTCAAAATGGAGTCTCGTACGTGGTAGTTTACGCAGCAATTTTTGGTAGCATAGTAGGATTGTCTTGAAGATATTGCTTGTTTGAGCCTTGGAAGTTTGAACAATTCATAGATATTGAATTTGGGATAGCTTTATTGCGAAGTGTTTACTCGTGTCATTTTACCTTGTTTAAATATTTGAGGTCTACACAAATCTGCTTTCTTTTCTTTTCTGCTTATTTCCATCGAATCTTGCTCTATTTCTAGTTTTCTTGTGGAACTATCTCTTTCTCTGGGGAAAATTAGGAGTAGATTGCGGAGTTGTGCTCAAATGTTTTTGCAAAATTTTATTTGTTACAAGTAGGTATTATAAGGACCGCGTAGACTAGGCAGTTGAACAAAATAGGAAATTTTCAAGAACTCACAGTACTTGGCAAAGTTGGCTGAATCTCTTTAAAGTAAGTCATTTGTAGTTTACACACAACGCAATCGTTACATTTCTCACAACCGCACGCCGCAACAGCACACACACATACTCACATTAACTACTGAGTTTATTTGGAGGTATCTGGGCCTTGGTGTTGCCAGAGACCAGCAGGCACCTAAATCCTGTTCGAGGACACTCGTTGGCGGTCGCGTCCCAAACGGTCGCCAACAGTTCTTTTGGCGCTAGAAGGAGGGCTGAAAATTAAGCCTCTAGGTTCATAAGCCTTATACTTTTAGTACATCAACAATTATTTGTAAGGCTTAAGAATTAGATACTATTTTTAGTTCATGACCAAGAAATTTCATAGTTTGGAAAGTTTCAAAGTTTCAAAAGATATTCTAGATTCTAAGACTGATTCTTCATCAGAAGAAGAACAAAAGAAAGTTTCTGAATTGGGAACAAGTAGTGGAGTGAAAACTAGAAGATCAAGAAGATCACCCATTATCTCTGGTTTATCAATTCGTAAGAGAAGATCTAGAAAGTCTAAGAGTTCAACATTTCAAAGGAATAGGATGGCAAATCCTTGGCAAGGAGTTACACCATTAGGATTTCAAAATTACAATGATATTCCTAAGGTAGTTTACAAATATTTGCCTGAGCCTTTTATTCCTGGAAAAGCTTATTTAGCTGAAGAATATATTCACATGTTTGAGTTAGCTTTAGCTCATGCAAATATTCAACATCAAGATCAAGCTTGTAGGTTGTTTGTATCAAATCTAAAGGATATGGCTCAGATTTGGTATTCAAACTTACCAAGTAATAGTATTACAAGTTGGGATGACATGAAGAATCTTTTCTTAGCCCAGTTTGGTAATCAATTAGATCAACAACAACTATACTGTGGGCTGATACAAGCTAAGCAAGGAGTTAAAGAGTCAATTAGAGATTTTAACATCAAGTTTCAACGAATTTGTGGACTCTTTCAAAGACAATATAGGCCATCAGAAGAAATGCTTAAAGAAACTTATCTTAAGGCTGTCAACCCCAACATTTCAATTTGGTTAAGGAGAACTCCAAACTTAACTACACTAAATGACTACTTTAGTGAAGCTATACAGTTAGAAAAATAGTTGAACTTGAATCCTGAAGAAAATATTGCAATTCAAAAAAGAGAAGAAAGAGTTATGATTCCTATGCAAGATTTTGCTCAATTTAAAGCTTTACCAGGTCCATCTCATGTTAAGATAGAGCAAGAACATGAAAGAGTAGGATCTGAAAAAGGACAATTAATGAGAGATATGTCTAACAAAATAGTGAAGCTTGAAAAAGCTTTGGCAAGAGTTAATATCAAGGAAGAAAGGAAAAATAGAAAGCATAAACATCAAGACACTAAGTTAGCAGAAGATGAGGATGAAAGTGACCTTATTATGTCCAACTTTCTTGATATTGAATCTGATAATGAGTTATCTAGTGTTCATTATGCAAGTAAATCTTCTAGCAATGGATCTAGTGATACTTCTTCTCTATCAAGTTCTGAAGAAGATATGTCTTCAGATGAAGAATGCAATAACAATGAGGAAAATGGATATAGTCTTCGATCTAAGGAAAGACTAACTACTTCTAGACCCCCAAATGTTATTACTGATCCGTCTACTAAGAGAAAAGCTTTTGATCTAAGTAGAAAGGATAAGAATAAAGATAAAGATAATCAAGTGGAGAAAAGCACTCCAAATCAGTCTTTTAATAAATGGATAAAGAGATCAAGTTTTATTGGTGATGGAGAATATGATTTAATAGAAGACCTTAAACATGTCAAGGCCAATATTAGCCTCTATCAGTTGCTTCAAATGGAAGATCAACAAAGAAAGGCTTTAGAATTCATTAAAGGTAAAAGGAGAGCTAGAGAATCAGAGTTAAGTTATGTGTCTAATAATGATGAGAAATTGAAGACTTCGTATGATAAGGAAGTTCCTCCTTTTCTTTTGACAATGAAATTAAAGGATAAATTCTTACACAATTGTTTGGTTGATTCTGGAGCTACATCTACTATAATGCCATTGTCCATATGTAAGAGACTTGGTTTAATTCCTGAAAGATAAAATAGAAATATTATTCAAGTGGATAAAAGTAGAGTGAAGATTGTGGGTCAATTGCCAAATGTTCTATTGGAAATTGCTTCTGAACCTCGCATTAGAAGCAAAGTAACTATTCAAGTGGCAGACATACCAGATTCACATAGTCTCTTATTGAGTAGAAGTTGGAGCAAGAATTTCTCAGGTTACATATCAATAGACTATTCTCACATGTGGTTACCATGGAAAGGAGAACCAAATCAGATATGCATCTATAGTGAACCTATGATGATAGATAATATTACTTCAAATGGA
>MNCI01014738.1:34464-77900 GCA_015680685.1 Gnetum montanum | reverse complement strand
GAATCTTGCTCTATTTCTAGTTTTCTTGTGGAACTATCTCTTTCTCTGGGGAAAATTAGGAGTAGATTGCGGAGTTGTGCTCAAATGTTTTTGCAAAATTTTATTTGTTACAAGTAGGTATTATAAGGACCGCGTAGACTAGGCAGTTGAACAAAATAGGAAATTTTCAAGAACTCACAGTACTTGGCAAAGTTGGCTAAATTTCTTTAAAGTAAGTCATTTGTAGTTCACACACAACGCAATTGTTACATTTTACACAACCACACACCGCAATAGCACACACACATAGTCACATTAACTACTGAGTTTATTTGGAGGTATCTGGTCCTTGGTGTTGCCAGAGACCAGCAAGCACCTAAATCCTGTTCGAGGACACTCGTTGGCGGTCGCGTCCCAAACGGTCGCCAACAAGTAGGATGCTGGTAGGGTAGCGGTGTTGCATCCATTCCAACATTCTAGCTATTTCATCTAGTAGGGATGAAGTGCAAGAATGATCACGCTCTCTTGCTTCATGAACTATCTGCTGGTAGGTTCCAGTTTTAAGTCCTGGTAGATTGTTATTGCTAGTTTTAAGTCTTAGTAGACCGTGGTCCTGGTTTAAAGTCTGGGTAGACTGTGGCATGCTAGTTTTACATCATAGAGGATGGTGGAAGAGCTAGTTTATGGTCCCAGCAGACCATGCTATGGATGTCAGTTTTGTATCGTGACCCAGGGACAAGTCTGTGCTTGTTTAGCATGTCATCAAACAGATGCTTACCTTGCCAATTTCACATCATGGCAGATGTTCGAAAACTTTGCCAGTTTAGCATCATGGAAGACGCGTGCAAGAAATGCCAATTTTACATCTTAGTGGATGTGTACAAAATTGCCATTTTTATGTCATAGTAGATGTTTGTTACCTTGTATTTTAGCTGAGTCGATGTTTAGATGTGGTACCGCTTCAGATACACATGATTCATTGGGTTCAGGTGTTCATTGTTGTTGGTGTCTGCTAGCCTGAATGCTCATTTGCCATATGCATCAACAACCAGGAAGGGGCCTTCCCAGCTTGCAGAGAATTTTCTCGCTGGTTCACGAACTGTCTTAAGAACCAAGTCTCCTTTCTTGATCGGTGGCTAATGCAAGTTGTGATGATGTTTTTTTTTCTATCTTTCTTGATACCTTTCAATGTTGTCAAGTGTCTGGATGCATTTCTCCTCTACTGAGTCTAAATCCACAATCCTGGACTCATCGTGTTGAGTGTCATTTATAAATGTGGAGAGGACCATCCGTAGTGAGGGAACTTGTAGTTCCAAGGGTAACACTGCTTCATATCTGTAGACTAGGTTGTAGGGTGTCCTATTAGTAGCTGTTCTGCATGTCATACGATAGGCCCATAGCACAGAGAATTTTTTCATGCCATAATTTTTTGTTGCTGCTGAGCGTCTTCTTGAGTAGATTGATAACCAACTTGTTTATTTCTTCTGCTTGACCATTTGCTTGCAGGTAATAGGATGAAGAAAAAGATTGCTTGATACCAAGATAAACACAGAAGGATTTGGTTTTGGTACTACTAAATTGTGGCCCATTGTCAGTTACAATAGTCATGGGAAGCCCAAACCTGGTTACTATGTTGTCCAAGATAAAATGGAAAATCTATTGAGATGTAATCTTTCATAGGGGAATAGCCTCAACCCATTTCATAAAATACTCAGTGGCGGTGATGATGAAGCTATGTCCTGCGGAAGATTTAAGCATGATGGGGCCTATGATGTCTAGTCCCCATCGCTGGAATGGCCAAGTGATCTATGTAGTATGTAATTTAGTTGGTGACATGTGTATTATATTTGCATAACGTTGCCATGTGTCACATGTCTTAACCATGGTGAGGCAATATCGTACCATGTATGGCCAATAATAGCCTAAGCGTTTGATTTTAGCGGCCATAGCTCGTGGGGCTATATGCCCCCGACACAGTCCTTCATGGACTTTGCTAACTATTCATTGTGCTTGGTCATTATTAACATAGTCTAGAAGATAATTTTTTTGAAGCAAAGTTGGAATTGGATGACATGGGTGACAGTGGCAACAAAGGAAATATGTAGCGTTGTTATATTAGCCATGATTTTATTATAGTGAAGTGGAGTAAAATAAAATACTTCTTTGATGTGTTTAATGTAAAACTTTTGGGTTTAGTGTTCTATTATTTTTTTCTCATGACCATAAAGCGTAAATGAGATCTCCATTTTTAGGCCATGATGGGCTGTAACTAGTTTAAGCATGAAGCGTAAATGAAATTGCTAGTTTGAGGCCATTGCGGGATATTAATTAGTTCAAGCGTAAATCATAAATGAAATCACTAGTTTTAGGCCATTTCGGGCCATGAATAGTTTAAGGCCATTTCGGGCCATTGCTAGTTTTAGGCCATTTTGGGCCATCGCTAGTTTTAGGCTGTTTTGGGCCATGAACAGTTTAATGGCCATCACTAGTTTTAGGCCATTTCAGGCCAGATTCTCATATGCATAAAAGAATAAGATAAATAAAACCAAGTTTCCAGCTTTAGGCCATAGCAGGCCTTAACTAGTTTAAGGGCATTGCGGGCTAGGTCGTCATAAGCATGATAGAAATAATGGAAAAAAGAAAGAGCGTAAAATACGTAATAATAAACATTGTGGACTGATACAACATGTCATGCTAACATGTTTATTTGCTAGCTCTGTAGTTTTTTCTTGATCGTCTTTAGGGTTGAAAACATGTATGGGTGAGGAGGCTTATTATAGCATTCCTCTATGCTACCATCTTCTCCCTGGAATGGTAGCTCAGCCCAAGTCAAGCTTTCATTGACTACTGTTCTACCTGTTCAACTGTTGGGATAGGGGTTTGATGTTCAGAGACTTCAACCTCTGACCCTTGTTTCATTTCTACGTTGTTAACTGCTTGAGAGGTAATCTTATCATCATGGATGATCACTTCCCCTCCTGCATAGGGTAAGTGGATCTCTTGATGAATGGGTGATGAAACTACCCTTAATTGAGCTAACCAAGACCTCCCTAAGATTAGGTTGAAGATAGGCATCTCCTTGATGATAATGAACACTATGTTTGTAGGGAACTGATCCCCTACTACAAAGTTGATGTGTACCATTCCCTTAACTTAGACTCTTTCCCTATTGAATGACTTCAAACATGACATTGTCGTGGGATTGATTTGGTCAAGTAAACCCAGTTTGTCCACTGTAGGGAATGGAATGGCATTGGCAACGGTCCCATCATCTATGTGTACTCTCCAGATTTTGTACTAGCTGACCCAGATAGTGATGAACATGGATGCTATTTTCACCTAACCCTTTTCTGGGTTATTCTTAATGGATTCATCATGAAATGTCAGTTGGGGGAACCGTGGTTGTTCAGTAGTGGGAGGAAGCATAATGGCATGGATTGCTTCTTCATTTGCTGGTAATTTTTTGTCCACTATTATGGATGTTAGCATGTGAACCATGGCTTCACGATGCCTTTGGGATGTCATCAACAAGTCATACAGGCTTAGAATTGTATTTTTCTATTAGAGAGCCTGCTTGACTTGCATAAAAGCATCAAGGAGATCATGCCATGATCTAGTTGTTTGTTACCCTTCTCTTCTTCCATTCATCCCAAAAGATAGATTTCTTGAGGTGGAACAACTTCTGGTTGAGGGTTGCATTTTCTTGGGTTGGCAAAAGGTGGCCGCATTTCCATAATATCACCTTTTTTAGAAGAAGGTGGGGTCAAGGGTGCTGAGGAAAGGGGTGTAGGCTTGCAAAGCCCTAGCATAAGTCGGTCCTTGGCTATGTTAGCTGTCATACACCCTTCTCTTTTCCTATTAGGTTGTGATTGGGATGTTGACATAGATATTTTCTCCTGCATAGTAGGAGCAACTAATGTCTTTGGCACCCTGATGACAAAGGGTGCCCTAGGCGTGGGTGCGGGTTGGGCCATGGCTTTACCAATAGTGGGGTGTGGAATGAAGGTAGGAGATGGGACTCAGAGTATGAAAGGTTGGTGCTAAGCCACATCCATCAATGTTGATGGGCTTATCATCTGACATGGCCATGGAGGCACATGCAACACTAAGGGTTGCTTTGGCTATGCCTAGTCATCTCCCTCCACATCCACTACGTTGATAGTATACCCTATGTTATTTGCGTTTAACGGGTCCTGGTACACATGCATGGGGTGGTTTTCTGGATGGATCAGATTACTACTATCTAAGATTAGGTTACCTTGATCGATCATACATTGAATGTCATCTTTCAATGGCTAACAGTAATCCGTGTTGTGACCACATAGCTAGTGATACTTACAGAAGCGGTCTAGCCTAAAGTTTTTCAGGACTGGTGGTTCATTCGGCAAGGCCAAGGAGGGGTTCTTGAGTAGCTCACAATGGTGCTTGTGGTGTTTTAGAGCTTCCTTGGACACCGCCTTGTGTTGGATGTGGCCAGTTCCCAATAATTACTTTAGAAGTTTTGAAGGCTTTACAAGTACAGCCACATAATTTGAGTGATCCGCATTTTTGTAGACCACATACGCTGGATCTTTGCTAGCCTCTACCACATCTTGGATGCTCTTAGTCTAAGCAAAGGCTTGGCTAAGGGAATGGGAAACGAGGTAATATAACTTAGACTTGATAAAGTCATTAACTGCCACTTTGAAAATTGCCAAGAGATGGGCCTCCACGATGGGTTCATGGATTTTGTTCAAAGTGGCACTCCACCACTGTATAAACTTTTGAACTGGCTCGAGCGGGTCTTTCTTGAATCCCATGAGCTGGTCCAGCATGACTTTTGGTTTTAGGTTGTACTTGAAATGAGTCATGAGCTAAGTTAACAACTCTTCCAAAGTTGAGATGGAAGCATGCGGGAGTGCTCGATACCAATCTAAAGCTTTACCCGTTAGGGACATAGCAAAGACACAGATGATAGTATGTGGCCATTGTTGCAATAACAATGACTCTAACTTGAAAGCAACCAAATGGATGTTGGGATCACCTTCCCCATTGTATTTTGTAAAATGGGGGAGTGGCATCCCATGGGGTAATGATAAAATAGGCACTACTAGACTAATAAGATCATCATGATAAAAATCCATGATCTGTATTGTGTCAGAACCAGTAGCCTTGAGGCATTTAACTTCCTCTGTAAGGGTTTGAATAAGCTGGAAGGCTTGATCCAGACCCGTAGATGAAGAGGTCTTTTGTGAAATGACATGAGGATTCATGCTAAGTGGCGAAATAGGGGTAGCAGCTTGGCCGATGGGCAGTGCTATCGGGATTGTCCCTGCAGGCAGTGCCACTTGTCACATCCACCACCTGGTAGGTGGCATAGATGAGGTGACCACCGTAGGCTATGCCATTGGATACATTTTTTGGGTGAATGGGGGGACAGAAAATGACCCTGTAGCAGGGTTTAGCACCTACCGGACCTGGTTTTGATGATGGGGAAGATGGGACATCTGCATAAGATGCGCAATGAGAGACATGTTTGGAACCCACCATGCTATAGTGGTGGGCCCTGTAGTGTGAGTCGGGATGAATTTAGGCACTATATGTAATTTGAAAAGTAGGTATCACATGTACATACGGTGACATGGGTGCAGGTGTATGATGAGGTGGATTAGCTAACTGCACCTATTGAGGAATGATTTATGGTGGAGCACCAGCCGGGATGGTAGTCGGAGAGAGAAAATGTAGCTAGGGCAAGTGCGGGACTTATTTAGCATTAGTTAATGTCAAGAGCGTGATGACCATGAACAATGGATTTATGCGAGATGTCATGGAGGGAGGGGCCATAGCCAAATCAGCATGAATGCCCCCCTCAGAGTGGGAATCTAGATTGTCTTGTCCATCATGAAGCGCTTCATCACAAAATAACTCCTCTCATTATTCTATCAATCTCTTAGCCATCAACATTTGATCTAGGATCCATTGTTGTTGATGTGTCAGGGGTATAGTGGTGTTTGATGAAGGAATAAATTCCTTCTCATTGTAGTATATGAACTTGTATTCTCATTTCTCTTCAAGTTCTTGTGGATACATAGGCAAATTTGATGGAAGTTTAGCATGGAGGAAATTATAATGTTCCTTACGCTAAGCATGCCCCTCAGGCTCTTTGTTTTGAATCCTGAGGGAGCGTCATGGTCGCACTAGACTAGTTGGCAGCTCGGCAATAGGAGGTGTAGCTTGCAGAGTCCAAGAATTCTCGAGGTTAGCAGTGTCAATAGCAGTGGTTGATGTAACCATTCTCTACGTGGTTCAAAAGTAATAACAATAAGGATAAAGATCACAAGGGCAAAGCCAAACTAAGGTAATAATCGGGTTTTCTACCCTGCAAGATTCCAAAGGAATCGTTGAGGTGACCGATCTGCACCACACAATCTCATAAACAACCACGGAGGTATTATGTTTACGTCAATTAATAATGGGTACAAACAGCTTATAGGGTTACCTGTGAAATGCAGATTGGAGGTTTAGGCCTTCCTTCTAGCACCAAAAAATTGTAACAACAGAAAATGTCAGTCACTGGAAATACAGAGCAGATTTCTGTGTACACAATTCCAACCCTAGATCCATGTGAAGGCCATGCTAGAGAAAATGAATCTGAGGTTCCCTAAATAGTCTTTTTGATCAGACAAGGACTTACTTAATTAGTAAAATTTTGTAATAAGTGGATGGAAAAATGGCAATTTCAATGAGATAATATAATACTGTTAATCTCAAAGATGATTGAGAGTGATGTAAACAGTTCAAAGTGATTGCAAAAAATTTATATAGATAAGGTATAAGAAAGCAGATTTAGAGAGTATATGATCCCAAAATCTAGGATTTAGCTTGTAAAAAAGATATGTTGGATACAATGATTATAGGTGGACTTCAGTTTAGTCAAAGCACGTGCCAACAATATGAAAACTATTTAAAGATAAAACAAGCAAAGGTCGATCTACCTTGTTCTAGCTAATCTAGACATAAGGGAGTCAGACCTGAAGTAGAATATCTATTAATTGGCTATTTCCGATCAAAGATTCTTGCCAATCACCTTCGATGTTCTTACAACTGGTGATCCTCTTTTTTTTCTCTTGTCAATCTTTGCCAAAATTTGTCAACAATTGCCAATGAAAGAGAATTGCTCTCGGAGAAAATTTTTGCCAATCTAGAAAGAAATTTTTGCCAACCCTTTGATCCTTGTCCATTGGAGTATTTATAAGGTTAGGGTTAGGAGAAAAATGTGGTTTAGATGACACGTGTCCTGAACCTACAAAATTCCATTGACTTGATGTAGTTGTGTTTGAAGTTTGCAACGCTACGCTGCACCATGCTCTGAAGCGTAATGTGTTGTAACCCACTTTTTCTGGACCTTTGGCAACTGCTCTGTAGTTATGCTATAATACCCTAGAGGAAGTATTGTGAGGTATGAACTACTGATGTCTAAATTGTGTTATCTCTATTGTTGCTTGTATTACACTGCATCATGCTACATTATGCAGCATAGCATAATTCAGCGTAAGATAGTGAACCTGCAAAAAATTGAAGTGTAGTTGCCACACTTCCCTTGTTTTTGTTCAGTCTTTCTGGGGTTTATTACCCTACACTATGTAATGTAGCGTAATAGACCCTTAGCCAAAAAAAGGAAAACCTGCTGAGATGTGCGACTGTTGGCGACTGTTTGGGACACGATCGCCAATGAGTGTCCTCAAATAGGATTTAGGTGCTTGTTGGTCTCTGGCAACACCAAGGCCCAGATACCTCCAAATAAACTCAGTAGTTAATGTGAGTATGTGTGTGCTCTGTTGCAGCGTGCAGTTGTGTGAAATGTAATGATTGTGTTACATTTAAACTACAAATGACTTACTTTAAAGAGATTCAGCCAACTTTGCCAAGTACTGTGAGTTGTTGAAAGTTTCCTATTTTGTTCAACTACCTAGTCTATGTGGTCCTTATAATACCTAATTGTAACAAATAAAATTTTGCAAAAACATTTGAGCAAAACTCCGCAAATCTATTCCTAATTTTCCCTAGAGAAATAGATAGTTCCATAAGAAAACTAGAAATAGAGCAAGATTCGATGGAAATAGATAAAAAAAAAAGCAGATTTGTGTGGACCTCAAATAATTAAACAAGGTAAAATGACACGAGTAAACACTTCACAATAAAGCTATCCCAAATTCAATATCTACGAATTATTCAAACTTCCAAGGCTCAAACAAGCAATTTCTTCAAGACAATTCTACTATGCTACCAAAAATTGCTGCGTAAACTACCACATACGAGACTCCATTTTGGCTAGATAATAGATGTCAACGATTGTATTCAAAAGAACCTTTGAAAGACTTGACAATTTCTGATTGAAATAATACGGAAATTCACTTTAAAGATAAAAAGAAGCTATTCTGGCCCCATCAAAATACCAAAGATTTTCTGAACCCTCTTGACTACTGAATTGTTCAACGACATGACTACAAGTAGAGGCTCTCTTACAACAATCCCAATATCAGTTCCTATACATTGCACAATAATAAATTACTACTAAAATGCTCTTAAGGCTTTTAAACACAAGCGCTTCTATGGAAAAATTTTAACAGAAATTTCATATTGGGCAACAAGAACGATAAGAGCAATCTAAAAATCCCAAAATTACTGGCCAAGGATGATACTATCTAAACCACTAGCTAAACAATTTAAACAAAATAAAATAAATAAAAAACATAACTCACAGGACCATGACAAAGAGGCTGAAATATTTTCTTTAGCAAGCCATCTTACAAGCAATCATTCACAATTTCTTCTTTACAATGCTCTTCTCAAGACCCCAAGTATGTCTCCAAGTGAGAGCCCAAGTGTGATCCCAATGTCTTCTCAAAAGTGTGATGTATGAGACCCCCAATATCCTCTTCCTTCCTCCTTGACCCCTGAAGCCTTTTTATAGGGTTCAAAGGTAGGTAGGGAAGTTACAAAATATCTTGGGTGGTTTAACCACCATAGAGATAAAAAAGCTACAATGGACAAGTGTCCTATGTAGTTTCCAAGTGTCTTCATTTAGTTTCCAAGTGTTCACCATGGAGAGAAACAAGTTGCAGTTGACAAGTGGCCTTTTTAGTTGACAAGTGGCCTTTTTAATTGACAAGTGGCCATTGTGGAGATAAAAAGGCTATAGTTGACAAGTGGCCTTGGTGGTGGTTATAACCACCATTTCAATTGACAAGTGTTCAATTCATATGGGACTTTGAAAAATTGTTGCACAAATTCCAATTTTTATATAGTAATAATATATATATATTTGACAAAGTAGTAGACAAGAATTCCATAGGCTTCCAAAAATGCATAAAAAACAAAGAGATCTACTTGTAATAACAAGTTCAAATATTAGCTGAATTTGAGACGATAGATGCTCTAACTTTGTCATCCTGTGCAAGGCTTGATCTTGACTAGAGTCTTTGGCACTTGGTTAATATTTTCGTCATGTCTGATGTAAAAGAGACATGTTTTTGTAAAACTAAGAAATTCCCTTTCAGTGCCTTTGTAATCAAAGATTCTTCTGGAGAAAGGCCAAAACCGTAGGTTCACCAATTAAAATGCAGAAACGCAATGTATCCACAAATAGGACTACTTATCGTAGCATTTGCATTTTCATTGTAGGGCCACATGAATCTAATGCTTCAACTAGTGTGAAAGATTGCACTAGCACTAGAGCAACATTCAATGTTATTTCCTAAACAGAGTTGTGGGTTAAAACCCAACTCGCTCTATCATGAACTTCTGCAGGGGCACCATTTTTGGATAACAAAGGCTTTTCTTCCATGAAACTACTCATCCTCTTTGGCATCTGATTATGTAGAGGTAGCCACAATTGATTTATTTTTCTACCAAACACCTTTTCTTATTTCAGACCAATTGATTTAGCAAATTTGCTCTACCTCTAGTTCAAAGAGAGCCTCTACTGATGACTGTTGCAAAGGGAATTTTCAGTGTTACCGATGATCTGCTATGCATGTAAACCCTAGCGATTGCAGACAATGAGGATTCTAATTTTCCAACTTCGTCAGCACCAGCAATTATTCTTCCTTTGCTTCTATCTTTAGGCTTGATCTGAAAGCATTTTCTTCAAACAAAGTTCTGCATTCTTTCAACCTCCTCCTCTCCCTACTGTGTTGCCACCATTATTATCTAACATCACTCGTGCATCACTCGTAACAGCTAAAACTAGCTCTGTGCATCACCCTTTGGTAGCTACCATGTGGTGCGTCACTGTGCCAGTCACTAGATTGAAAACCCTAAAGATCGTCTTCATTTGTGGCTCCGTGTATGGTGCCTCCTCCTTCTATAACTGCTTCTTCTTTTTGTTCCGCTGCAAGTAGAGATAGTACTAGTGACAACCCAGGATGCTGATTCTGGTGAGTGCTACAGCAACGGCAATGGACCACATGGCCTGCAAAGGTCACCATTTCTTAGTGAAAACGTGGACAAGATTATCTCCTCTTCTTCGCTCTTGGCCGTGGTATATATCTCATCTTCCGAAGAATCAAAGAATGAGCCATGGCTGAGATAGTAATGCCAAAAATTAGTATTGCAGGACCTCTCAGTAGGGCAATGTTCTTCTGGCTTGTTCACCTCCATCAGATTGCCAGTAGTAGCTCAACAAAACCCTTGGCCAGCATGAAATTCATCCACAGCAACTTCTCAGTTTTCTAAAACTGTGATTCTACTTTAAAGGCATCCTCAATTTTAGAATCTGATCTATAAGAATTGATACTATTGCCTCCAAATGAGCTTGAACACTCTGATGCCTGTGCTACAACATTTTTTTTATTTGTTACTGAGTGTCTTTCAAAATATCCAACTTCAACTCTTCTCCCAGATAACTCTATCCTTGTCTCAACTTTTCTCTCCTTAGTGACCTTAGCAGGAAAGATGTTTTGTGCAGATGTAAATGAAGACACATGGATATTGAAAACTTTCACCAATATTCTGATGGGATAGTTCATACAAACATTTGTTCATGACAATCTCTGAACTGTTATTGCAGTCCTTGCCATTATTTTCTACCACAAAGGAGCATGCTATATGTAGCATGCCACTTCTCGGTGCCCTTTTTTTGACATACTATTTCAAAATCATCCCCAAATGATTTTCAAGTTTCATATTCCTTGCAATGAATCAATGATAAGGATATTTTTCTTTTATTAGTATTTAAGAAATTTTCTAAAGGCAATGAAAATATCCAAATGATCAATTCCTAAAAGTATTTCTAACAATAAATATTCCTTGCTTGTCAATTCAATCACCATTGGCACATTATTTCTTGTAACCTTCTATTCACTGTCCATTATTTCCACCAATAATATTATGGTCTCCCTGATATGCATGCCTTTCCTCTTTAAGGGCTGCATGCAAGGAATGCTTTAGTTGATGATGTAGACAACCAATGATGTTTCTTTGAGGATAATACTCTATTATACCTAATCCACCTCATAGCATGTTCCAAATAAGAGTTAGATAGACCTCTTGAATATCCACAAAAGAGATGGGCTAGAAGAGGATGAACATCTTCAGTAGGGATAATTAATAATCAAAGAATTCTATAGACTTCAACCATGTAAAAGTTTCTACCTAGTGAATTTTGAGAAGCAAAATCATATTCTTGTTTCCCATGCTAAGTATGTTCCCGATTGATAATCTGAAGAATTAAAATTAGGGAGAATAAATGCAGCCCATCTCATCTAATATTTTTTAGCAATTGACTGGGATCAATACCTTTATCTTGCCATTTCAATAGTTCTATTGAAATATTTTGAAGGTTTCAATCATCTCATATCTCTGTTCCATGAAATGGCCAAAATGTGCCAACAGTGACATGTTCCAAATCCTTGCCTACACCTTGAGATTTTGCTAAACCATTGAGGTCTCAAATTTTTCTATCTCCATTTTTGTGACTAGATGGACAGTCTTCTTGCATTATGCTATGTAAAGCTACATTACGCTGCATTGTGTAATGCGGCATAATACGCTAAAAGTTAAAATTTTCAAAACATTGCTAACTTGCAAAGCCAAAGACTTGCCATTGTGCACCCCTTGTCTTGTTCTGTCCTTTGGAGTCTATTACACTCCGTTGCACGATGTTGCGTAATAGGTCCTTAGCTGAAAAAGAAACTTGCTGAGTCATGACTTATCACAAATATTTTCCTGAATCGTAAGATGTTGCTGAACCGTTAAGGCCTCAAAATTTTCATGGTGTTTCACAAGCTATTGGCATACCCAAGTGGTTGGCAATCCTTAGATGTAAGAATTTTTACCACTTGGAATTTTCCATTTCGCACTTAGCATCTTTAGGTGAATGAGACCCAGATGCACTAGTAGAAAGGAAGAGTTGCATTCTATGATCCACCATAGCCCCATTTTAGCCTTGTATAACACCACATGATACATTATGGCGACCAACCCGATAGGCATGGTTCATCAGAGTAAGTGCTAGACTTCATGGCCCAACATCACCGAGACTATGACTATGCTCTCACTACACTTGTTTTACACTATGTACCTTCTAAGATCCTTTTGGAGTTAACTATGCTTTCATTTGAGGTAGTGTTCCATTTCTTTCTCTCATTTCTAGCATTTTCTTTCATATTTCTTATGACTTTTCATACATTTTCATGTGTTCTCACATTGTACTATCCTTGGATGGTAGTCTCTACAGGTTGACACTCTTGTTTTTTTTGAAACCCTTAGTTACACTTGCCTCCATTCCATGGCTATGCTCTACACTTAGCACCATGAAGCACTATTTTGACACTTAGCATCGTTTTGCATCACTTGCATTTGCATTTCGGCTAGCCACACCACCCCCAGTTGTGCCCACCACCCTCATTGTGAAACAACACTAATTTTATGCTTCGATAGTTTAATTAAAAATTTTTCTAAGTATCAAAAGCTTCATAATTTTTTTCTAAGTCTAGTGTTATAGTCTCTAGCGTAGCTAGCATGGCATGCATTGAATCCCTATTTTGCAAGATTTTTCTAAGTGGCAGTTTCATGAAATTTATTTTAAGTGTCCTACTACACTCTCAATTTGCCAACTAGGATCCCTAGTGTAGCCAACATAGCATACATTTCCATGGCTATTTTACCCAAGTATCAAGCTAGAACTAGTCAGGGGTTGCTTGGGATGGATGAAACAATTCAGCAAATTTTCTATCTCCTAGATTGTCACATTGGCTATGCTCCCTAGTGTATCCAACTTGACACATGTCCTAGTTGCCAGCTCGCCTAAGTACCTAGCTAGAGGTTGTCAAAAGTGCTTAGGATGGACAAAGCATTTTGGCAAATTTTCAGTCTTTTGGATTGCTACGCTTCACAAAATAGTTAGCATGGCATAGGTTCAAGTGCCCAGGTTTTCCTAAGTGTTGGAAAAGGATCTATCAAGCTAGCTTGATATGGAAGACACATTTAGTAGATTTCTGAGGCTACCTCTCCTTCTATGCCCTAGTGCAGGACTAGTGTGCAATGAAGGAAAATTGTAGATTTTATTAAAATTTAGCTAAGTATCCCTACTATGCTCTAATACACTCCCTAGTGTAGCTAGTGTAACTAGTGTGAAAAATCAAAATTTTGCAAATTTTCACTTAGTGTTATGTTACGCTCTAGAGTGTAGCAATCTTGACATTAGAGAAAAGCCTCCAATAGCATCTAGAAGCTTTTAGAAATCAACATTAACCTTGTAACTATAGAAAACGTCCATTGCTGGAAATACTGAGTGAAGATCTGTGTACACAGTCTTAACCATGGATCCCTGTGAGGGCCGTGCTGGAGAAATGGATCCAAGGTGTCCTGAACGGTCTTGTCGATCAAACAGGGACTTACCTAATTAGTAAATTATCGAATATCGCGATAGTATATGTATTATATATATATTCCACAAAATGAATTAATTTGATGGATCATAGAAGGAGTAGGAAACAATGTAAAGAACTTGAAATAATAATAACGTCAACGCGACAAGGAAGATCAAATTTAGAAAAGATGCGTAATTCCAAGATCTATGATTTGACTCGAAGGCTGAATATATTGCATACAATGTTCCAACGGCAGACTTAGCTTATCTTTGTGCGAAGCATACACAAAACAACAAGAAAACTGTTTAAAGGGGAAAACAGAATGAAGGTTGATCTACCTCGTAAGCCAAAAGTGGAATGCAAGGAAGGTCAAGCCTGGATGTCCATCGATCAACTATTTCTGATCAATAAACCTTGCCAATCGTACTAGATGATCTCTCGATCTCTGATCTACTCCTTTTTCCCTGGGTAATCTTTTTGTTAAAGCTGCTAATGATCTCCAATGAAGAGGATAATGTTTTCTCCAAGAAGACTGATCGCTCCTATTGACAATGCTCAAACAATGCCTTATGTCTTTCAAAAGAAGAAAAAAAATCTCCTTCTCTTCTTTTCGTCAACTAGGGTATTTATAAGTTTAGCATCATATGAAAAGGCACGGTCTTGATGACACGTGTCTCGAACTTTCAAAACACCATTGACTTGACAATTTTTATGTTAAAGCTATTCATGCCACGTTATGTCTTCGGGGCGAGGTGCACTGTAAACCACTCCTGCTGAAGCCGCCTCATGATTACGCTATGATACGCTGATAAGCGTATTGCTACGTGTGGATAGCAGGTTCATGTCTAGTACTACCTTAGCTAACTTTACATTGTTTGAAACTTGTTTACGCTGCATAGCGTGGCGGAGCTTAATAGAGCATAAAGGTAGTTAACTCAAGCTACTTTGCGCTTATTTATGCTGCAAATCATAATGGACCGTAAAAATGGTCAACCTCACAATAAGTTACGCTTGTTTATACTATGTAGTGTAATAAGCATAAAGTGACCAATCTGCAAAAAGACGAAGTTAATCTTCCGCACTCCTTTGGACTCTAAATTTAACTTCCTCGAAGCTCATTACGCTACTCTGTGTAATGGAGTGTAAATTTAGTCCTGAACAAAAGACTTGGTGGAATATGCAACAAGTCATAGTCCGCTACTTAGGCCTTAAACTTTGTCATATTTGCTGAAGTAAGCTGCCTTCCAATATTTCATTACATTAAGTTGAATTACACCAAGTGACATCAAACTATGTTGCGTAAAGAGAGAAAACAAGACAAAGCTAAAAATTTTAAGAAACTTGGAGACTTGATGCTGCATGCCTATTTTCCTTGTTCTGTCTTCTAGATTTTTGCTGCAAACTTTTGCCTAAATCATGAATCTTCGCCCTAGGCCAATTTGCAATTTTCACGATGTTTCAATGGCCCCTCTTTGTTGACATTTATACAAAACACCGGATGGGTAAAAGTACCAACAGCACCCATCGACGGTTACTCAGGTGTTTCCCTATCAATCTAGAAGTGTAGAAGTGAGGAAAATTGAAGATAAAATAGTATGGGAGGGAATTCTTATAGAGGCAAGAAGAGAGAGGTTCGGGGAAGACTCAAGTGTGTGAGTATGACTTTTTGCACATAAGCGATCAGGCTTCCTCCTGTGATTGGATTTGCATGGAGTTATACCATCATATTGTAGATAAAGGGGCTTGCATGGATGAATTGTGTTACGTCTGAATGGCCTGGATGGGTTGTTTTTCATCCATTCTGCTAACTTTTTTTTGGTGCCCACTAGGTGAGTTGCGTTGTGCCAGTTCATGGACTTGATTGTAATGCAGATGCAGAAAGCGTATGTTGCATACTCACATTTTGTACAAGGAAAATAGATGGAATGACCAAGGAAGGTAATAGGAACAAGAGGTAGGATTATGAGGAAGATAGGGTTACACTTCTAAGTAGATAGGCTAACCTAAGCAGCCATCTCAAAACGCTGTCTGTACTTCACTGCTCAGGTGAATGCACTTTTGAACGACATCCTCGTACCAAGTAACCTGCAATCAAAGAAGAAAACAGAGGACACCATTGCTCAACTGAATCACTGGAGAAGTTGTTGAAACAAGTACCGTCCAGGGCGAGAAGAAGTGAGTGAGCCATGGGTAAGGGACCATAGCAAGAGGCCAGGGTCTCAATGTTGATGCTCGGCCCAGCATATCACTGCCAAAAAATTAGACTCATTGCACCCAACTGGTTATGCTAAGAACCAGCTAGGTGAATCTATGAAGCCAGAGTCTGATAGTGATGATGAGCAGAGATCCCCAAGGCCTTGGTTGATGAGAACTCCTTTGGGGCTTTGGACGGTGAAACTGACCTCTCAGAGGTGCCACTGCTAAAATGGGTGCATTGACGGCATCTCTGAGGGATCAGTAGTATGCCTTTTGGCATATCTGAGGAATCAGCAGAATGCCTGCAAGGTAGCGATACTAGGGCTGTCCAAACATCCCACCTCGTTCATTTTTTAGCTGCACAGAAACATTTATGCTAGCTTGATTCGTATGTTGGTGGTCTGTAAGTCCTAGTTTTAAGTCCTGGTAGACTGTTGTTGCTAGTTTTAAGTTCCAACAGACCATGGTCCTAGTTTAAAGTCTGGGCAGACAGAAAAATGCTAGTTTTATGTCATAGCGGATGGTAGTAGAGCTAATTTATGGTCTCAGCAAACTGTGTTGTGGATGTCAGTTTCATGTCGTGACCTAGGGACAAGTCTATGCTGGTTTTACGTCTCAGCAGATGGATGCTTATCTTTGCCAGTTTTATGTCATGGTGGACAGTCGGTGCCAGTTTAGTGTCATGGCAGATGTGTGCAAGAAATGCTAGTTTTATGTCTTGGAGGACCTGTACAACACTACCAATTTTACGTCGTAGCGGACGATTACAATTTTCTAGTTTTATGTCGTGGTGGACGATCGTTGCCAGTTTAGCGTCATCGGGGATGCGTGCGGAGAATGCCAATTTTACATCGTAGTGGATGATTATTTTGCTTGATGTTAACACTAGATATGCAGCTAGATGTAGTACCACTTTAGGTATATATGGTTCATGGAATTTGATAACTCGTTGCCGTTGATGTCTGCTAGCTTGAATGCACCGTTGCCATACACGTTGGCTACTAAGAAACAGCCCTCCTAGTTTGCAGAGAATTTTCCTAGTAGTTCATGAATGGCCTTGAGAACCAAATCTCCTTTCTCGATTGGATGTTGTTGAAGGTTATGACAGTTCTTTTGCCTCTGCTTATCTTGATACTTTTCAATGGTATCAAACGTCTGTATTCGCTTCTCCTCTACTGAGTCCAACTCCATGATCCGTGACTCGGTGTGTTGAGCATCATTTATAATCGCGAAGAGGATCATCCATAGAGAAGGAACTTGTAATTTGAGGGGCAGCACCACCTCAGATCCATAGACTAGGCTATAGGGTGTACTGTCTGTAGCTGTTCCACATGTGGTACGATACACCCATAGCACATAGAGGATCTTTTCATGCCATCGTCTTTTGTTACTGCTGAGCATTTTCTTGAGAAAATTGATAATGACCTTATTCATTGCTTCAGCTTGACCATTTTCTTGCAATTAATAAGGTGAGGAAAAAGATTATTTGATACCAAGGCTATCACAAAAAAATTTGGTTTCCACACTACTAAATTGTGGCCCATTGTCGGTCACGATAGTCATTGGTAGGCCAAATCTAGTTACTATGTTGTCCAAAATGAAATGGAAAACCTATTGAGATGTGATCTTTTGCAAAGGGATGGTTTCAACCCACTTTGTGAAATATTCAGTAGTGGTGATTATAAAGTTGTGCCCTGCAGATGATTTTGGTGCGATAGGGCCTATAATGTCTAATCCCCATCGTTGGAAGGGCCATGTAATCTGTGTCGTGTGTAGTTCCGTAGGCGACACATGTATAAGATTCACATAACGTTGACATGTGTCACACATTTTAACCTTTGTAAGATAGTTATTTTCCATATACAGCCAATAATACCCTAAGCGATGGATTTTAGCGGCCATGGCCCATGAAGCTATGTGTCCTCCACATAGTCCCACGTGAAATTCGCCAACTATATGTTGTGCTTGGTCTTTGTTAACGCAAGTAAGAAATACTCCATTGAAAGAGCATTTACAAAGGGTATTGTCTCCTATGATGACGTATTGCCTAGCTTGCTTGTAGATTGCATCCTTTTATGCACGCGTTAGCTCGTGTGGTGGTTCGCCATGCAGAAGGTAAGTTTTAATGTTATCATACCACTCTGGCATTCCATCTTCGAGAAATAAAGATATTTGCACTGTCTAAATGATAGGATTAGCACACTCTATCATTAAGGTAGGACAAGTGTCAAACAGATGCGGTGGCACATTCAATGCTAATGTAGCCAGTGCATCGGCTAGCATGTTGTCATTTCGAGGCACGTGTTGGACATTAGTTGTTGTGAATTGCTTTAGAAGATCTTTAGCCATATCATGTTAGGGCTATAAATGTACCACCTTGTAGGTGTAGACTCCTATGATTTGATTTATAACAAGCATCAAATCGCCCCTAATCGCCAGGTGTTGAACGTTAAGCTCTCTAGCTATTGATAGTCCCCTGAGAAGCCCCTCGTATTCTGCCACGTTGTTCGTACAAGGGAAGGTCAAGCAGTAGGCATGTAGATGTACATCCTCAGGTGATAGCATAATGACTATGGTGGCACTACCACCTCTAGCGGTTGAAGCTCCATCAAAATGTAACGTTGCTTCGAGGCCTATTAGAATAGGGCTTAAACTATGTATATGTTCATAAGGAAATTCAGGCTCTATTGTCACCTGACTATCAATAGGTGATGTCATTAGCTGGTCGGCTATCGCTTGGCCTTTCATGGAAGATTGGCCAATGTAATGCAAATCAAATTCTGCCGTGATAGCTTTCCAACAAGCTATCCTACTACTTTCATATAGGTTATGCGTAATAGCTCTTAGGATGTTATTCTTGCAGATTATATTGACTTTGCTACGGAAGAGGTAGTGTCTGCACTTTTTGAGTGCAAACACTAATGCTAAACAATTACACTTTACTTCATTATACCTCGTTTCATATGCACATAGAGCATGACTCAAGTAATAGATGGATACTTCTAACCCATCACTTCTCTTTTGGCAGAGTAATGTAGCTAGGGCTACATCTAAGGTTGCAAGGTAAATGTAGAACGACTGATCCCTTTGTGGTGAGAATACTGTTGGTAACCATTGAAGTTCTTATTTTAAGCTGTCAAATGCATGCTGACAATCATCTGTCCATTTGAAATTAACCCCATTTTTAAGCAGATGCTGCATAGGGTGTAATTTATCTATTAACCTCGAGATGAACCGCCTGATAAACTGTAACAGCCCTTGCAACCTATGTAATTGCTTGAGATTTGTAGGGGGTGTCAATTCAACAATGGCCTTGATCTTGTCAGGGTCTACTCGTATGCAAGTTTTCGATACTACAAATCCTAGCATGTGCTTGGTTTTGACTCTGAATATGCACTTCTTTGGGTTGAGCCAAAGGTCATATTTAGAGCATCTTTTAAGGATTAACTCTAGATCTTTTGAATGATCTTCCAAACTTACAGACTTAATAGCTATATCATCAACATAATCATTAAATCTTTCTAGGAGATAATTACTAAAGATGTACGTCATAGCTTGTTGATACGTAGCTTCAGCATTTTTTAAACCAAAAGGCATCATAGTGTAATAGAAGATCCCCCAGGGTGTCATGAATGTTGTGGTTAGTTGGTGTTCTAGGTTGATGCGAATCTAATTATAGCCTAAAAAACCATCCATGAAGGATAAAAGTGCATGCCCAGCGATTGTATCTACTAGTTGGTCGATACTCGGTAGCAGAAAATTGTCTTTGATTGTGGCTTTGTTCAAGTCTTGGAAGTCTATGCATATGCGTATCCCTCCGATTTTCTTAGGGACAACTACAATATTAGATACCCAGTCTGAGTAATCGATCGCGCAGATGAAACCAGCCTGGTATAGTTTATTGATCTCATCATGTACTGCTAGCGCGACTTCTAGCTTAATTTTTTGTGCTTTTTATCTAATTGCTTTAATATGGGGGTCTAGAATTATGTTGTGTTGTATTAGCCTTGGATCTAGTCCCGACATATCTTCATATGACCATGCGAATACTGTGACATTATTTTGGAGCACCTGTTTTATATTGTCCTATGCCTTTTGGTCCAATAAAGAACTAACCTTAAGAGTTTTGTTCTCACCTTTATGCGTAACCACAGGGACCTTGTTGAGGGGGTCTTCAGTTACATCTCTAGCCTCTAGATCTAGTGTGCGCATCGATTTTTCTGGCCAGTCTAGAGATGTTTCCGAGGTGGCTATGGTTGCGTCATTGAGGAAAAGGTTAGTTTCTACTAGTGTGAGATCAAATTTTCTAACGATTCCCCCTTGTGGGCCTATTAAGGATAAGGGTGCAGATAAAGTTGCATCCATTTTCCAATTGTCCTGCAAAATTGCCAAATATGAAAATGATTAGGAAAATGTTAAGTTAAATGCTGCAAGTATTAACGTATGACGCCTGGTGTAGTTTGAAAAGGTATGGTATGACATTGCCGAGTGTGAAGGGCTAACTGAATTTTGAATACCGTGAATAGCCTATCATTAATGTGACTTGATTACGAAGTGATAAGGTGTAGTAGTGTAAGGTTGTTTTGGACCATAATGCATGCGATATCTGCCGCATTAATGCCCTGATCTTTGGGTTTCAGCTCATGCTGACACCAGCATTTGGACAAGTCTTGCTTTAATCAGGCGTCAAGTCAGTTAGTCTTGCATATTATAAGTAGGTAGTTCTTATCGAAAATAGGCTGTTGGCTATTGCGAATTCAAATTCAGCTGTCACAAAGAGATAGGGAAAGAGCAAAAGATAGCAATGCGTTATTTGTGAAGGTTTACAGAACTGTAACTATGGTGCCAAAGGTGAGAGGAAAGAATGCCAAATTGATGAAAATTGATGAAGTGCAGGGGATTTTGCAGCATGCTTCACAGGCCTTAGTCGAAGTACGAGATGTTACTCCCTTGAATCGATAGGCCATCTCTCACTTATTCACATTGCTTTCCGTGATATGTTTTTTTTTTATTCTTTTGAGTTATCTACGTAAATTAGAGTTTTGGGGTATAGACCTTGTATTAAAACAAGGGTTTAGATAGTGGTATTGCATCTATCGCCATTGTCTAAGACAAACCTTGCACTGTTGCAAGGGTTTAAGTGATTTTGGCTGCATGGCTAAAGCGTAATTTATAGTTTTCCTAAGCATGCAATGAAATCTAGATTTAGTCTTTTATTTGATGGTAATGTGTTTATGTTTTGTACAGCATAATGGTGAAACCTATCCTAATTGTTTTGGACATAGTCGGGGTTTTGTGTTGTATAAACCCTCTCATAGCCAATCTTCCTCCCGCTCAAACTCGCCTACAGGAGAAAGCAATATGGTTCCGGAAGGGTGCACTGGAGTTCTTGCAGTTTTTGTTACATAACTACAACATCATCGTTTGGTCGCATTTGCCGGGCGATGTGGCTACAACCATTTTTGAAAATTTGTTAGTAGGTTCTACACAAGGCATTTTGGATTTCCTGACTATTGACACTAGTTGACCTCAAGACTATGAACTTCACACCAAAATATTGAGATGTTTAAGTTGGATCTGGGAGATGCCTAGATTTAGTTGTTATCATGCCTATAACACTTTGTTCATAGTCCATCATGTCTCAACCTACTTTCATAATCCACCGGGTACAGTGTATTACTTAGGCGGGTAAGTCATTTTACTTGCAGTGATGTTAATATGTTTTTTAATGTTTGAACTTGTAGAGCATAGAATAATAATGCGCTATATGATATAGGTTCTTCATCAACGAGGATGGATTATTGGGCAATAATGATACATTGTCCCTGACCCAAAAGGTGATAAATGAGTTTACGTCCACTAGCAACGTACGCACCGGTGTCATGGGGAAAATGGACTTCGAGATTCCTCAGTATCCCACCTATTATTCTGATTCTTTCAAGAGTTGTCAGAGCCTTAGATGGTTACATGAGGAATGGACTCTGAATTCACCCCTCACCCTTGAAGACATGCAAAGGAAGCTTCCTTCATTTCCTTTGTCATTCAGACCTGGTAAGGTTTCATCATTACAATTAGTTAGAGGATATTATTGTTTGAAATGTTGTAACATTGTCTTTGCTATCTTAACTTGTGTTATTAGTTAGGGAATCTTAGGAAGTTACCATCATGATTTTTGACCGTGAGGCGAACGCCCTTCTCTTCTGTTATGGTGACATAAAGGAAGCACAATGCTATCTCGGCCACGCGGTGGCCCCAACTACATTGGTTACTAAGCTATGAGACACAAGGCTAATGCATTTGTTCCTGGCTATAACCCTCGATGTCCCTNAATCATCTCAGTGCGTAACCCTTCAGTGAAATAGCTCGCCTAGTCAAATTAGGTCCCTTCCTCTATCACCTCTTGCATGATACAGGCCTATTCTATGGTGAAGAAGTTCCCCTGCNCCATTTATCCCCTCTTCTGAGCCCGGGCCTTCCCCAGAACACTCTCACAGGGGAACTTCTTCACCATAGAATAGGCCTGTATCATGCAAGAGGTGATAGAGGAAGGGACCTAATTTGACTAGGCGAGCTATTTCACTGAAGGGTTACGCACTGAGATGATTAGGCTCCACCAAAAGCTCAAGTCCCATTTCAGTGTGCACTTTACCTTTTTCATAGCTTGCCTCCAGCATTTTGCCAAATTTTTGGTGGTTCAGAGGAATGGGGTTTGGGTGCAACAAGAACGAGACCAGTTATCCAAACCCTGGATCTCCCACCTCTTCAGCACTACCCGGTCATAGGATCCTCTGGAGGAAATTGGGGAGTTACTTTCTATAACGACTAGGAATGTGGTGGCACCTCGAACGTGAGGCTCTGATAGCATAGGTGGGGCACTTCCTTCTTACACTAGTGATGCATTATAGGGAAAACTCCTGATGGCAGAAATAGTAGACGCTTCGGTTCAACGAAAAAGGCCTTGTCTAACCGAGGTGCCTGTGGAGCCGGTAGGTGGCGCAGGTAGAACTGTACAAGTCAGGTTTCAGAGGAGTAAACTTCCACCTGGTTAGCGAGAGGATACAGTAAAAGTTATGTTAATTGTTGTATTACACAACTTATTCAAGGTATTTTGAATTATTTAAGTGTATTATATGGCATGAACAGGGAGATCTATAGAGCGGTTGACCCCTGAGACAGGGGCGGTGGTGTTACGGCATGGGGAAGGGGCCCTAGTTTTGGAAGAGGAGGCCCTAGTTATTAGAGTAAGTGACACACAGACCCTTGTGCGTGACGAGAGAGTGGAGGCAGAGAATGTTGATACACTTCCCACTGGAACAAGAAGAGGTAATCAGTCTATTAAAATTTTTAAGAGATTCTGTTATTAACCAAAATTTTTGACATAATTATACTACAGATGAATGAGGTGATTCCCCATCCACCGTTGTATGCAGAGTGTGGGGAAAATTCTCGATAAATTCACCTTTATGGAAGGCGTCGTCGGTGATATAATCGCATTGTTAGTGATATGATCGAGCACTTAGAATGCATCGATCCTGGGGCTAGTATTTTGCGACTATTTTATGCTTATTTTGTTATAAGATTACAGTACTTAATTATGTTTGATCTAATATTTTTCATCAGGAGCTCACCTTCGATGGGACTCTATGGAGCCCATTGACTTGGACACCATCAAACCCTCATCGAAAGGAATGGTCGTGCCACACAACCTTTATGAAGAAATGCGTAAATGTGCATTACATTTGACTTGCTCCCTGTGGGAAAGTTAGAATGTCAATGAAGACCTATGGAAGAATCTGCAAAGATCAGAGAAGAAAAGGATGTCTCTAACCAAAGAGATCAAAGACTTAAGGTCACAATGTGAATTCCTGCAAGCTCAAGGAATAGGTGAAGAGGACTGGTAGATAGCCGTCATTAACTACGCTTGCTACTGGACCATAGTCAGAAATAGCATACAAACCAGTCATGAATTGGTCGAGCAAAGGATGCAGATGGAGCTCCTGGCCCAGAAGAATCAATACTGGAAGGACTTTTGTGTAAGTGTCCAAGAGTAGGGGTAGAAGAAGAAAGATCATAAACATCTGTATAAGCGAGAAAGTATCACTTACCATCAGCATTATCGAGATTTTGATGTTGAAGCTCAATCCTTGCAATTGTTCCTCGATGTCATTGGTGCGTCTAAGGCCTTCGAGAAGTTCTAGGAGCAGGTGACGGTGAGCGTGTCCTCAAAAAGAGAAATTACTCTTCTTGGGAGAGAGACCACAGTCCCTACCTTCTTCCTTGAACCACCTTGATGGATTAGAGTGGAGAAGGGGAAGGTTAAGGCTGTAACTAATTTGGGGAACGGGGTTTGGTCTAAGTTGACAGAAGACGAGATTATGCAACATCTGTGGGTTGGCTTAGATCAACTCCCCTTTGCTACGGATGCAGGGCCATCGGGAGTGAGTTTTAATGTTGTTGAATTTGAATTTTCTAAATTGTCCTATCATGGCTTTTGCTGATATACTTGTTGTATGTAGTTATAGGAAACGAACAAAGAAGGTGGACAAGATGAGATGTATGTTCAAGGAGGAGAGCATAATGATGTAGATCGTCACCTTGGGGAGCAAGGTTTAGTGGAAGAACCCTGTGAAGATGACGTTCCTCATGAAGGAATACTTCCTAAAAGGGACAGCCCATATGAAGATGATTTGCTAGGCTTGGAAGCAGAGTGAAGGAATACGGGAGACAGTGGTGCTAGAGGGGATGCGTAATTATGATTACGCAGGATTTTATTTATGAGATGGGACAAAGAAAATATGAATTTTAACATGATTAATCATGAAATTTTCTCTATGATTTTTAATTTTATGTCTTTGTTTATAAAAAGCATAAATATAATTATTGAGGATTTTGGGTAGGTGGCGTTATTGTGACTGTTGAATGGAGTTGCTAGTTTTAGGCCATTGCGGGCCGTTACATAGTGTTTGCATAAAATATAGATGAATTTGCTAGTTTGAGGCCGTCCCGGGCTATTAAGTGGTTTTTTCATAAAGATAGAAATTATATATTTTAGTTTAGGGCCATTTTAGGCCTTTGCTAGTTTTGGGCTGTTGCGGGCCTTTACTAGTTTTAGGTTGTTGTAGACCATTTGCGTATGTTGGAAAGTGCAATTGATAAAAGTGTAAATATTTGCGTAATTTTACTAATGTAACTAATAGGAGTTAAGAAGCATAAATGGTGTAAACTAGGAAATATAAATGGCATAATTGATAGAAGTCATAAATATATGTATACTAAACAAAACTGATAGTTAAAATTGATAAGCGTAAATGGAAAAACTAGTGAAAGTGTAAAGATACGCGTAAATATCATGCAGGTCAATCGCTAGCTCATAATTATTTTTTGATAGCTTTTATGTTGGGTGGTGCATAAGGGCGAGGAGATCTATGACCTGACTCCTTCACATCATCTTCCTCTCCCTGAAATCGTAGGTTGGCCCAGGCTAGGATGTCATCAGTCATTTCGACTTGTTCGGGAATTTGGACATGGGTTTGATCATCGGGCATTTTGATTTCCAAACCTCATTCTTCCTCGATTTTATTGATGTTTCTAGGAGTTATTTCATCACCATGCATCACTACCTCTCCCCTTGCATAAGGTAGGTGTATCTCTTGGTGTATCGGTGATGAAACTGCCCTCAGTTGGGCTAGCTAGGACCTCCCTAGAATTAGGTTGAAGTCAGGTATTTCCTCGACGATGATAAATGTGGCATCTGTTGGGAACTGATCTCCTACCACAAAAATGATATGTACCATCCCTTTGACTTGAAATCATGCCCTATTGAATGAATTTAGGCACGATGTCATCATAGGACTAATCTAGTCGACTAGGCCCAACTTATCCACTATAGGATAAGGGATGACATTCGTAGCTGCACCATCGTCAACGTGCACCCTCTGGATCTGATGTTGACCAACCTGGATGGTGATCAACATGGGTTCTATTGTCACTTGACCTTTCTCAAGATCATATTTGATGGATTCATCATGAAAGATCAATGGGATAGGTTTAGGTCTCTCAGCGGTGGGGGGAAACATGATAGCATGTATCGCTTCCTCTTCCGCTGGTAAGCTTTCATCCACAGGTATGGATGTCAGCATACAAACCATAGCCTCATGATGCTTTTGACATGTCATAAGCAAGTCATAGAGGCTCAATGTTATGTTCTTCTATTTTAGAGCCTGCTTGACTTGCGTAAATGCATCGAGGAGGTCCCGCTCCTGGCTGGGTTGCTTGTCTGCTCTTTCTTCTTCCATTAGCACTAAGAGACGAATTCCCTGAGGTAGAATAGCATCAATTGGAGGGTTGTATTTCTTTCTACCAAGGGGAGGTGACTGTGTTTCTATACCTTTGTATTGCCCAGGAGGTGCAGGCGAAGGTACAGAAGCTAGGGGCCTGGGCTTAGCAAACCCTAGCATAGAGCAGCCTTTGGTTGCGTTAATTGATGCATCTCCCTCCCATTTTTTGTTAGATGGCAGTTGATGATTTTTCTTAGAGGCTCACCCCTATGTTAAAGGGGTACCTGGTGGTTTTTGTACCCTAAGGATAAAAGGTTCCTTAGGAGTAGGTGTGGGTGTGGCCGCGACTTTATTATTAATGTGAGACTGAGTTATAGTTTGAGAGGGCGTTTGAATAACAAATGGTGGCCTCGAGGCGCTGCCAATTACTAGTGAAGAACTTGCCCCCTGGGATGAATTGATAGGTACACGTAACACAAAATGCTTCTTAGGCAGTACCTTCCCCTCACTGTTCGTACTTACCATGTTGATGGTGTACATGGCGTTATTTGCGTTTAACGGGTCTTTGTACACATGCATTGCTTGGTTTTCGGGACGTGTTGGACTACTGCTTTCTAATGTCAAAGAACCATCATTAATCATGCATTGAATATTGTCCTTCAACACCCAGCAGTAATCGGTGTCATGACCACACAACTAGTGGTAGTCACAAAAATGGTCTAGCCTGAAAGACTTAGGAACTGGCGGTTTGTTGGGTAGAGCTAAAGAAGGGTTCTTTAGCAAATTCACAATGACTCCTATGATGCTGCATAGCTTCTTCAGATATTCTTTTGTTTTGTATATATCCTACTCCTAATAATTGTTTCAATAGTTCCAAATGCTTTATTGGCAGGGATGTATACTTTAAATGATCTTTACGCTTGAAGTTTGGTTTTGACTGTGACGGTTGTTCAGGGGCCAGTGCTTCTTGGCCGGTGTTTCTTGCACTAGCCGTGGTCTCGGCAGGTGCTGTGGGTGCCTTCTTATTATTCTTGTTTTTGGCATCCTTGGCCAGTGCAGGTACTATCATTGTTACTATTTTACCTTTGCCTTTACCGTTATTATTGGCGTTCTTATAGGCCACATACGCTAGGTCTTTACTAGCCTCCGCAGCATCTTGGATGCTTTTAGTTTGCGCAAAGGCTTGACCCAGGGAGCGAGGGGCAAGGTAGTATAGTTTAGACTTGATGAAGCTGTTAACTACTCCTTTGAAAATAGCCAACAGGTGTGCTTCCATGATAGGCTCACAGATTTCATTCAGAGTAGTGCTCCATCGCTGTATAAACTTCTGGACTAGCTCGAGCAGGTCCTGTTTCACTCCCATAAGTTGATCTAACGTGAATTATGGCTTTAAATTGTATTTAAAGTGAGTTATAAATTATGTTAGGAGCTCTTCCAAGGTTGAGATGGAAGAGCGAGGGAGTGCTCAATACCAGTCCAAGGCCTTACCTGTCAAAGACATTGCAAAGAAACGGATAATCGTATGCGGCCATTGTTGTAGTAGCAAGGATTCAGACCTGAAGGTAATGAGATGAGCATTAGGATCACCTTCCCCATTTTATTTAGTAAAATGGGGCAAAGACATCCCTAGAGGCAATGATAGCATGGGGACTACTGGGTTGATGGGGTCATCATGGTAGAAATGCATGACCTGTATAGTATTGGAGCCAGCAGCTTTAAGGTGCTTAACTTCCTCGATGAGGGTCTGAATAAGCAAAAAAGCTTGATCTAGACCTGTTGATGATGAAGTTGGCACTAGAGGAGTAGGGGTTTGGACTGGAAGAGTAGTACCGGGAAATGGGAAGGGAGCGATAGCTTGGCTGACAGATGGCGCAACGGGGACTATCCCCACGGACGGAGCTACCTATGAAACCCACCACTTGACAGGTTGTGTGGAAAAATTGGTCATCACTGAATGTGTAGAATGGAAGATGTAAGGATGTTGTGTAGTTACTTGCGGGACATGTGTGGTAGATGCAGCTAAGTGTTGCACACCGTAGAACATAGATTGATTGTGTTATGCAACAGGCATGATCCACTGACCAGCCATAGGTTGTTGAACAGATCGCTACGGTTGAATGGTGGTTGCGATCTATTGCCTTGCAATGGGCTGTGACAATAAGGTTTGCACCGGATTTTGCACTGGGTGGATTATAGGCATGGTATGGACTTGCACTTGGGGAATGAAATGAGGGGCAATAGACGCAAGTGTCACCGACAGAATACTGATTACATGTGGAAAGGGGGTTACTTCCATATTATTTTGAGATGGCATTTGTACCTGCAAGACTGAGGATTGCGTGGTGGCCTGCGGGATGATGGGAATATGCATTTGGGTGGTCATGATTGGTTTGAGATGGGCAGCTTCTCCAGTGATAGGATTAAACAGGGGATTCACATATGTATGAGGGCTAAGGGTATGGTATGAATCCGCATGTTCAGATTTAGCTACGAATTCATCTTCCTCTTCCTCCTCATTTTGAGGTTCTAGAATAGACTGCGTAGTCTGATTCTTAGCCATAACCAGTAGGGACAAGAGTTCATGATAATGATCGGTAAGGGGGATAATGTCATATGCAGTAGGGGTGAAGTCTTGACCCCCTCTGTGGATCAGCTCGTAATTTCATTTTGCTTCCATCTCAGCTCAGCTAAGGGCAAGCTTTGCCTGGATCTTGACGTAAATGAAATTATACTCTTCAGGAGTCAAGATAGTGATTGAAGGATCCTTGCCCTGTAATCATAATGAATGACACGACTGTCCTTGAGGTCCTTTTGTGCTGAAAGATGATTCAGGAATGGTGATGGGATTTACGATTATGGCACCCGAGTTAGTGGCAATCATAGCGGCAATGGTTGTATGTGTAGAATCCATCTCTCAAATATATTGATAACAACAAATGAAAAGATTTAAAAGGTGATGGCAAAACGGAATTACAATTGGGCTTTCTACCCTGTAGGATTCCAAAGGAATCATTACTGTAACCAATCTATACCACACGATTTCGTAAACTTCCCTAGAGGTATTACATTTACGTTATGTGCACGTGGGTATGGATTGCTTACAGGGTTACCTGTAAAATACGGATTGGAGGTTCAAGCCCTCCTTCTAGTGCCAGAAAACTATAATGACGGAAAATTTTGGTTGTTGGAAATACTGAGTGAAGATCCATGTACACAATCTTAACCATAGATCCGTGTGAGGGCCATGCTGGAGAAACGGATCCAAGGTGCCCTGAATGGTCTTGTTAATCAAACAGGGATTTACTGAATCAATAAATTATCGAATATAGCGATAGTATATGTATTATATATATATTCCATGAAAAAAATTAATTTTATGGGTTGTAGAAGGAGTAGAAAACAATGTAAAAAACTTGAAATAATAATAATGTCAATGCGACAAGGAAGATTAGATTTAGAAAAGATGCATAATTCCAAGATCTATGATTTGACTCAAAGGCTAAATATATTGCATACAATGTTCCAACGACAGACTTAGCTTATATTTGTATGAAGTGTACACAAAACAACAAGAAAACTGTTTAAAGGGGAGAATAGAATGAAGGTTGATCTACCTCGTAAGCCAAAAGTGGAATGCAAGCAAGTTCAAGCCTAGATGTCTATCGATCAACTATTTCTGATCAATAAACCTTGCCAATCATACTAGATGATCTCTTGATCTCTGATCTGCTCCTTTTTCCCTCGGTAATCTTTTGGTTAAAGCTGCTAATGATCTCCAATGAAGAGCATAATGTTTTCGCCAAGAAGACAGATCGCTCCTGTTGCCAATGCTCAAACAATGCCTTATGTCTTTCAAAAGAAGAAAAAAATTCTCCTTCTCTTCTTTTCATCAATTGGGGTATTTATAAGTTTAGCATCATATGGAAAGGCACAGTCTTGATGACACGTGTCTCAAACTTTCAAAACACCGTTGACTTGACAATTTTTATGTTAAAGTTGGTCATGCCACATTACGTCTTAAGGGTGAGGTGCACTGTAAATCACTCCTACTGAAGCTGCCTCATGATTTCGTTGCGATATGTTTATAAGCGTATTGCTGCATGTGGATAGAAGGTGTGTGTCTGGTACTACCTTAGCTGACTTTACAATGTATGACACTTGTTTATGCTATGTAGCGTAATAAGCATAAAGAGACCAATCTACAAAACAAGGAAGTCAATCTGCCATGCTCCTTTGGACTCTGACTTTGACTTCCTCAAAGGTCATTACGCTACTCTGCATAATGGAATGTAAATTCAATCCTAAACAAAAGACTTGGTGGAATATGTGACAAGTCGTAGTCCACTTCTTAGGCCTTAAACTTTGTCATATTTGCCGAAGTAAGCTACCTTCCAATATTGCGCTACATTAAGCAGAATTACACCAAGCGACATCACACTATGTTGCGTACTATTTCATAAAGAGAGAAAACAAAACAAAGCTATAATTTTTAAGAAACTTGGAGACTTGATGATGCACGCCTCTTTGCCTTGTTCTATCTTTTGGATTTTTGCTACAAACTTTCACCTGAATCGTGAATCTTTGCCCTAGGCCGATTCACAATTTTCATGATGTTTCAAACCTTTATCTGAACTCTAACATCCCTTCAGCAACCAAGATTAGTATTTTGTAATTCTTTTGCATCCCCCACTAATCCCAAAAATTGTCCCTGTAGTTGACCCTACTCGAAAGAGGGGGAGGACATAGTCCTAGGGCATAGCCTCCAAGTTGCATTATTTGTGTACTATTTGTAGGTACATTGTAGTCTCTTGAAATCTAGCACATGTAGTCTAGGTAGTATAGTCATAGTTTAGTAGTCTATGGGTACCCATTTCTATTCTTCAAAGTGTAACACTTTGCTACTCTCATGAGCATGTACCATGTCAACGTAACCATACTTACACTCATGCCATGTGTCATCCATGCCATGTGATGCCTAATCTACATTTCAGGCTAAACCTAGCCCTATAAATACCTTGATGCCTAGCACTCTAGGGGTTGTAAAATCAAAAGAGCATTGAGAATTTTATCTCGTTAAGCATCCTCGGCATTGCTGCATTTGAGCATTTGAGCTTCACACCTTGATGATTACCAAAATGCAGTTCACCATTGCACACACAGAACATGGTGATAGCTAACCCAACAGGTTTAGCCTTTCTTGCAAGCACTAGCTCCACATCCTAGATGTCCTAGAGAATATGACTACAGTACTATGTATCCACTATGCCTACTTGACATTGCATACCATTCTCACCTCCTATCTAGCAAAAGTTACCCTCTGTAGTTTTGGGGTGGTGCATTTATTTGTTCTCAAGCTCTATTTCATTTCATTTCTAAGCATTTTTTTCTTTAATATTAAGCATAATATGCATTTATCTACTATTCAATACACATTTTCACATTCATAGTGTTATTTTTAGGTTAGGACACCTTGCTACACTCTGGCTTAGGTAGTCTCGGTGTTTGCACATAACGCAGTATATACCTTTCTTATAAATGGTGGTTCTAACACCACATAAGTCCCTGTCTAATCAAGTAGATTGTTCAAGGAACCTCAGTTCTATTTTTCCAGCATAGTCCTCACATATATTTGGGGTTAGGATATACACCAATCAACCTCTTGGTGTTCTAGCCATTCACGTTTTGGACATCATAGTTTTTGGTGCTAGAAGGAGGGCCTCCCATTCCTTCTATGTTCAAGTGTAGTCCCATGTGCTTTCTGCACCTCTATCATTAGTGATAAGCTAGCATAGATATAGCACCCTTGTGACCCTACCATGATAGTAGCTGGATCATAGGCTAGCACAAAATTTATCTGCATTTTGGTTGGTGTAGTTTTATCCTAGTTGTTGGTTCCCCTAGAACGTTGTATGACAAAAAGCTTGATTATGACCATCGTGTCAAGCTTTGAGTGCTCTAAAGAGCATAACAACCCTATATAGAATAACAATCCCTTAAGTGTAATGAGCGTAACACCAAAGTTAGTAAATTTTTCATAGAATTTCTAGAGTTAGTCATTTTTTGCCTATTTTCATAGTTTGCATACTTAGCCATTTTTCTTCATAACATTTTCTACACTTAACTGTTTTTGCTAGGACCTTCTTTTCTTACATTTTTATACATATCCACATGAATCCCATGAACACTTCCATCTTTGCCTTGAGCACAAAGGTAGCTCATCCCATTCAATAGGTGGAAGACATTGAGCAACTGCTTAGCCTTGTACAAAAATAATGACAGTTTCTCAAACTCCATAACGAATCACCTAAATACAGGACATTGGACAATGAATGACATAATTTCCTATGTGAAAATGTTTAGGTAGGCCTATCCTTAGACTTCCAAGAAATAGACGTGAAGTGAAATATTAAAATAATTTATCAAAATAGGAAGGAATTCCTTCCTACCCTTGACATGGTCATCTTAGTTACCAACACCTTTAGGTGGATCCTAGAGCAACTTGTTAGGGTAAGTGCACTGAAAGAACAAGATGTAGTATCAAACTATGATGAGCCCCTATAGGATGGATAGAAGGAGCTTAAGTCCCATTCAAATAGCGGTGCCTCCTTATACATATCTTTCCAACAACTCATCTCCATTTTTTCCTACACTAGTCACAGTCATCAGCCTTCTTTGAGGTAGTGGTGATACTTCCACAACCTAAGTCCATGTTAGTGGTAGCTAGACACCAAGTACTACATGCATAACAAAGTGCAACACCCTCTACCACTCTTCCATTTCTCATCTTCTCACAGTCTATGCAACCTTCCCTACTGGCATATATGATGCCAACATTGTCATATGTGCACAAAAGGCCCATACCTTAGCCATAGAGAGGTCATACATCCTTCATCCTAGCCATCTTAGGAGCACCTCCAAAAATAGCATAGGCCCCAAATTCATGGTGGTTGTGACCTCTATGCCTATAGCATAACTATCACACATGCCTCAATATACACAATTGTAGACTCAATAAGCATCACATGTGGTGGCATAGCCCACAATAGGGCTATGGCTCGCTTCGATGACACTAGTAGTAGCATAACCAGTATATCCCTCTATGGCATCCTTTAGTTTGGACCAAGAATTCCAACTCATATAAATTCTCATAGAGGAGGTTAGGCATCTTTAAAGAAAGCAACATAGAAATGGTCTACATGATGGACTTTTATCAAGATGATCCCATCAATCTAATAGTCCCACCACTGACTTTGCCTCCTGGGATCCAACTCCTTCAATTTTTGAAATACAATGGTAAGGGGAACCAAAGTGCCCACTTGGTAACTTTCTTCTTCAAATGCTTACTTTTACAACCATGGACACACATAATCAACCATATCTTTGGCATGTCTATGACTGAAAAATATTTTGATTGGTACTATGCACTCCCTAGAGCTTCCATTTCAATGTTGGAGGAGCTACTTAGCCAATTTGTGATCCCCTTCAAATACAACTTGAAGCTCGAGGTTACCTTACACTAGCTAATGAACATCAAGCAAGGGGTGCTAGAGCTATTGCAAAAATTTATACAATGTTGGAGTGCTTCCCTCAACTAAATTTATTAGAAGATAGTAGAAACTCACCTTCTAGCTATCTTTAAGGATGCATTAAATAACTTGATCAAGTCAAAGCTATACTACTTAGCCCCATGCTTTTTCAGCTAATTGTAGCAACCAAAAACGTCGATGGCTGGAAAACACTAAGAGGTCATTGGTCATGACTGTCTTAACGTTGGATCTGCGTGAGGGCCGTGCTAGATTAAACAGAAACAGGGTGCCCTGAATGTTCTGGTCGATCAGAGAAGGACTTAATTGGTGTCAATAACCTTTTGCAAACATTTACTATGAAAAAATGGTGCTTATAACATAAGATAACAATTGTTAAATGCGAGGAAGAGAAAAAAATGTAGAATGCAATGATAAACAAGAACATAAAGAAAAAGTTAGAAAAGTGCACTACTTCAAGTTTATAACTTTACTTTGCCAAAGTGGATACAATTGGTTGTGAAACACTAGGAATCATAGAGATCCCAAAAGTAACCAAGAGATTCAAAGCAAGCCAACAATATGCTTGAACATGAACCCAAAAGCCAGCAATGCCTAGATGTTACAAAGCCAACTTGTCAACCTTGTTAATAAGATGCTAACTGAAAATAGGGGGTTGGTTTTGCCAACCACTAATAGAATTTTCTAACTGCTAAGTGAGTACTTGCACAAATTTTTGTTGACATTTCTGCCAACAATGCTCAAAATTGCTTGAAATTATCAACCTTTGCTCAAATTTTCCAACTTTGCTTGTGGAGGTATTTATAGGGCTATGGAAACGTGTGAAGTGAGGCTTGGATGACACGTGTTCCATGTCCTAGACCTATAAGATGCTGATGTGTCTATGCTATATGGGCATGCAAAGCTTATTGATGAACTTGTTAGGCTACAATTATGCTATCAGAACTAGAGATGTGTGCCAGTGATGTAGACAAGGGGTGAAGCATGTTGAAGTAGTGTAGCCATCTGCTATGCTATGCTATGCTATGGGGCATAGCATGTTTAGCATAGTGTAGCATCTTTCTACATGGTGCTATGCTATGTAGTGTAGCATTCTTGGCATAGTGTAGCATCTTGCTATTCAGTGCTACGCTATGTAGCATAGCACAGTGTACCCACTAGTTCAATGGAGAAATTTGCGATGAAGTTGATTGCATTTTCTAGAAGCTTTGGAATCAACTGAAATGTTTCTTCTACTTCTACATCTTTGCTACACTATGTAGCATATCATAGTGTAGTGGCTTCTTTCATTCGCTTGAGGTTGCACACTTTTTCTTGAAGCCTGATTGTGCTAACAATTGAGATTGCAACTTACTGATCTTACCTTTGAGACACCTTCTATTTTTTTCTTGCATCATTGCTATGCTGTGCTATGCTATGTAGCATATCATAGTGTAGAAGCCAACATAGCGTACTTTTTTCTTCATCTACTACTTTTCTAGCAAGGGGAGCTTTTCCGAAGGACTTGAAGTTAAGCGAAGCCACTGGTTTTGAACACTGAAAGTGCTTGCTTAGTGCAATTGAAATCACTAAGTAAGCTGGGCCTTTCTGCCTTGCTTTTGCTACACTATGCTACACTGTGTAGCATAGAGCCTCTCTATCTTCTGAGGCCTGCTACACTACATAGTGTAGCGTAGCATAGCAAATTTCTTAACTAGAAAACTTGCCGAACTATTTTGCACAGCCTGAGCACAACTGACAACCTCACACATTGCTCTTGAGTATACTGTCTGCTGGATGAACTACCCGGGTAGGTAGGTTGAAGAGTCTCTTAGACATGTTAACACCGAGAATAGAAAATTTGCCAAACTGGATAGTCTAAACTCAGAGTGTCCATTTTCTACCAAACTGCCATGATGCTGCCTAAATTCTAAAGACCTAGAGAAGCAAGAATGCCATTGAAAATTTAGGGTGTTTCATTGGCCCTGTAGCGACGGAAAATGTCGGCAGCTGGAAATACCGACCGAGGTTCCGGCGTACACAGTTTTAGCCATGGATCCGTGCGAGGGCTATGTTGGAAAAACAAATCCGTGGCACCCTAAACGGTCTTGTCGATCAGACAGGGACTTATGGGTCAGTGAAACAATGAAAATTACGTAAAAAAAAAGAAAGCGATCTGGTTCGAGGAGTCATAAAACGAGGGGAAAACGATGTAGACAGATTGCAATGGTGATAATGCTAAGCACGATAAAAGGAGGCTGACATAAGAGACGCACATAGCTTCAAGATCTGCGCTTTGACTTAAAAGTGTATATTTTGTTTGAGAAATTGCACTAGCGAATCCCCGATTACAGGATGTGAAACAAGCACAAAAGAACAAGCAAAACGGTCTAAACAGAAGTCTGATCTACCTCGTGGGCTAAAGCTGAGATGCAAGGCAGGCCAAGCTTTGACATCTACCGATCAATTGTTTCTGATTGATAGAGTCTTTTCAGCAGAACGATTACTCCTGTCACCGGTGCTCAAAGCGAACTGTACTTTGCTTCGGCTGTAAGGTGATAATGTCAACGATTACCAAAGCGCTGTTCTCTGTATCTCTACTCCAAAGTGCTAAGTGCTCTGGTGCTCAGAAATATGCTTTTGCTTCTCTGATTTTTCAACCCTTGTATCTTTGTCAACTGAGGTATTTATAGGCCGCAACGCTTTGTGAAAAAGGTGCAACCCTGATGACGTGGGTCCCGGATATTACGGGTCCTGTTGGCATGACCATTTTAAGTCAGACTGTGATTATGCACAACACACTCGTTTGCGTGTTGTGCATGTGAAGAGCAGGTACGTGCTGAGCGCGCTTTAATTTCTTTAAGGCTGTATTACACTCATTCGCGTTGTATTGCATGTATGAGCGTAATCCGGTGTAAAAAATAATAAGCTCAAAATTTTTTTACGCTCACTACGCAGCTGCGCGTAACAAAGCTTAAACAATGTGTAACTTACACTTACTACGCAGTTGCGCGTGATGAAGCGTAAACAATGTGTAACTTACGCTTACTATGCAGTTGCGCGTGATGAAGCGTAAACAATGTGTAACTTACGCTCACTACGCAGCTGCGTGTGATGAAGCGTAAATAATGCCTAGCTTTAATGATGACATACGCAATGGTATGCACCACTGCATAATGAGCGTAAAGACAAGTTATCCATGCACCGCAAGAAAAAGTGTCGAACTATTGTGCTTCTCTAGCCTTTGACTATCTTGGAGCTTATTACGCTCATTATGCTACCATGCGTAATAGAGCATAAACTTATCCTTGAACAAAAAGACTTAGCAAAATACACAAGAAATCACATATTACGCTGCTTAAGCTTCTCCCTGTGCTGGAGCAACTATCCTTCTGATGTCGGGCTATGTCAGAACACTTATCATGTTGAGCGTCATTATGCTATGTCGCGTGATATAGTGTGAATAGAAAAAGCATAGAAAGATTAGGAATCTGTACAGGAAGTTTCGGACTTGATGCTACGCACCTCTTGGTGTTGCTCTGTCTCATTCCCCCCTCTGAAATCCTGAGATGTGCCCTTGCCTGAATTGCGAATCTTTGCCTGAGGCCGACTCGCGATTTTTAACGGTGTTTCAATGGCCCCTCTTTGTGGATGGTTGGAGGGCTTACCCGAAAGACGTCGACAAAGAATACGAAACACTGGATCGGTAGAAGCAAGAACAGTGCGCATCCATGGCTACTCAAGGATTGCCCTGTCACCATGGAAGAGCAAAGCCAGAAGGTATGGGAGATAGAGGGATATAACTAGAAACAGGTTCGGGGAAGATGCAAAATGAGTTATGATGGTAGGGGTATGAAATACGCTTGTACGGACAGGAATGTACAATTATTCATGTTGACAGGAATGCTTTCAGACGAGTGTAGTGCATCAAGCTGAGATTTCTTTATTACAAATTGTAGCAGGAATGCGTGCAAAAGGAGCGTTGCGCATCACTTTCTACGATATCTCTGCTAGCGTGAGTGCGGCAAATGAATACTTGCGTATGTAGTTTTTGCGTATGGGAACCGGGTGGTGGGGATGAAGGAAACAAGAGTTAAGGGTAGGATTGTGTGAGGTATAGACATGCAGAGCTAAGTGGTCGGGCAAACCTGAGTAACCATTTCAACATGCTATTGTACTTCACCACTCAGATGGACGCACCTTTGGACAACATTCTCCAAGGCAAGTAACCTGCAACCACAAAAGAAAACAGAGGACACCATTGCTCATGAACAAGAGGCGAGGTTCTTGAAACAAACGCCGTTTGATGTGAGATAGAGCGAATGGGCTGTAAAGAAGGAGCCGGAGCACGCGGGCGGAGCCGCCAATCCTGACGATTGGCGCTGCATATCTTCGCCAAAGGCATCAGACATAGCGCAGCTAACTAGCTGCATGAGGAACCGGCCAGATGAATCTGCAAGGCCGGTGTCCGATAGCGATGATTGGCGGAGATTCCTGAGGCCGTTGTCTATGAGGATTTCTTCGGGGCTCCGACTGGCGAGGCTAAACTCTCAGAGGTGCCACCACTGTAGTGGGTGCAGCGATGGCATCTCCGAGGGATCAGTAAGATGCCTCTTAGCTTATCCAAGGAATCAATAGGATGCCGGTGGGGTGGCGACACCTGGACTATTTCAGTATCCCACCCCGTCTTCTATGCAGCTGTACAAGAATGATCACGCTCGCTTGAACATGGTAGCGATCTGTACATCCCAGTCTTAAGTCCCGGTAGACTGCCGTTACTAGTTTTAAGTCTCAGCAGACCATGGTCCCAGTTTAAAGTCTGGGCAGACCGAGAAGCACTAGTTTTACGTCGTAGCGGACGATGGTAAGGTTGGTTTATGGTGTCAGCAGACCGTGCTGTGGATGTCAGTTTCACGTCATGACCCAGGGATAGATCTGTGCTGGTTTTACATGTCAGCAAATTGCTACTTACCTGTGCCAGTTTAGCGTCGTGGCGGACGCGTGCAAAAGATGCTAGTTTTTCATCTTGGCGAACCTGTACAACACTGCCAGTTTTACATCGTAGTGGACGATTACCACTTGCCAGTTTAGCGTCGTGGCGGATGCGTACAAGGCATGCCAGTTTTACGTCGTAGCAGACGGTCAGTGCTAGTTTTACGTTGTAGCAGATGATCAACGCCAGTTTTATGTCGTAGCGGACGAGTACTGCCATACCTGCTGTCGACACCGTAGATGCTGCTAGATGAAATACCGCTTCAAGTATACATGATTTACAAGGTTTGCTAATTCGTTGCCGTTGACGTCTGCTAATTTGAATGCTCCGTTGCCATATGCGTCGACCACCAAGAAAGGGCCTTCCCAGTTTGTAGAGAACTTGCCTACTGGTTCATGCACAACTTTGAGAACAAGATCTCCTCTCTTGATCGGGCGCTGTTGAAGGTTGTGGTGATGTTTTTGTCACTGTTTATCTTGATATTTTTCAATCGCATCAAGAGCCTGTATCCGCTTCTCTTCTATCGAATATAAATCCATTATCCTAGCCACGGTGTGTTGAGCCTCATTTATAATGGTGGAGAGGACCATTCTCAGAGAAGGAATTTGCAATTCGAGAGGCAGCACTGCTTCAGATCCGTAAACCAGGCTATAGGGCATACTACCCGTAGCGGTCCTACACATAGTACGATATGCCCATAGCACATAGAGGATCTGTTCGTGCCACCGTCTTTTGTTGCCGTCGAGCATTTTCTTGAGCAAATTGATAATCACTTTGTTCGTTCCTTCAGCTTGACCATTCTCTTGCGGGTAATAAGGAGAGGTAAAAGACTATCTAATGCCTAGGTTATCACAGAAGGATTTGGTATCCGTGCTACTAAATTGTGGCCCATTTTCGGTCACAATAGTCATCAGGAGACCAAATCTGGTTACTATGTTGTCCAAGATAAAATGGCAAATCTGCTGCGAAGTGAGCTTCCGTAGGGGGACAGCTTCTACCCACTTCGTAAAATACTCAGTAGCGGTTCCGGTGTACATAGTTGTAGCCATGGATCCGTGCGAGGGCTATGCTAGAAAAACGAATCTGCGGCACCCTGAACAGTCTTGTTGATCAGACAGGGACTTACGGGTCAGTAAAACAATGAAAATTACATAAAAGAAAGAAAGTGATCTGGTTCGAGGAGTCATAAAACGAGGGGAAAATAATGTAGACGAATTGCAATGGTGATAATGCTAAACACGATAAAAGGAGGCTGACATAAGAGACGCACGTAGCTTCAAGATCTGCGCTTTGACTTAAAAGTGTATATTTTGTATGAGAAATTGCACTGGGGAATCCCCGATTACAGGATGTGAAACAAGCACAAAAGAACAAGAAAAATGGTCTAAACAGAATTCCGATCTACCTCATGGGCTAAAGCTGAGATGCAAGGAAGGCCAAGCTTTGACGTCTACCGATCAATTGTTTCTGATTGATAGGGTCTTTTCAGCAGAACGATTACTCCTGTCACCGGTGCTCAAAGCGAACTGTACTCTGCTTCGGCTGTAAGGTGATAATGTCAATGATTACCAAAGCGTTGTTCTCTATATCTCTGCTCCAAAGTGCTAAGTGCTCTGGTGCTCAGAAATATGCTTTTACTTCTCTGATTTGCCAACCCTTGTATCTTTGTCAACTAAGGTATTTATAGGCCATGATGCTTCGTGAAAAAGGCATAACCCTGATGACGTGGGTCCAGGATATTGAGGGTCCTATTGGCATGACCATTTTAAGTCAGACTGTGACTACGCACAACATGCTCATTTGCGTGTTGTGCATGTGAAGAGCAGGTACGTGCTGAGTGCGCTTTAATTGCTTTCAGGCTGTATTACACTCATTCGCGTTGTATTGCATGTATGAGCGTAATCCGGTGTAAAAAACAATAAGCTCAAAATTGTTTTACGCTCACTACACAACTACGCGTAACAAAGCGTAAATAATGTGCAACTTATGCTCACTACGCAACTGCGCGTAACAAAGCGTAAACAATGTGTAACTTACGCTTACTACGCAGCTACGTGTGATGAAGCGTAAACAATGTGTAACTTACGCTCACTACGCAGCTGCGCGTGATGAAGCGTAAATAGTGCCTAGCTTTAATGATGACATACGCAATGGTACGCACCGCCGCGTAACGAGTGTAAAGACAAGTTATCCATGCACCGCGAGAAAAAGTGTCGAACTGTTGTGCTTCTCTAGCCTTTAACTATCTTGGAGCTTATTACGCTCATTACGCTGCCGTGCGTAATAGAGCGTAAACTTGTCCTTGAACAAAAAGACTTAGCAAAATACACAAGAAATCGCATATTACGCTACTTAAGCTTCTCCCTGTGCTAGAGCAACTATCCTTCTGATGCTGGGCTATGTCGGAACACTTATCACGCTGAGCGTCATTATGCTATGTCGCGTGATATAGTGTGAATAGCAAAAGCATAGAAAGATTAGGAATCTGTACAGGAAGTTGCGGACTTGATGCTATGCATCTCTTGGCGTTGCTCTGTCTTATTCCCCCCTCTGAAATGCTGAGATGTGCCCTTGCCTGAATTGCGAATCTTTACTTGAGGCCGACTCGTGATTTTTAACGGTGTTTCAATGGCCCCTCTTTGTGGACGGTTGGAGGGCTTACCCAAAAGATGTCGACAAAGAATAAGAAACACCAGATCGGTAGAAGCAAGAACAGCGCGCATCCATGGCTACTCAAGGATTGCCCTGTCACCATGGAAGAGCAAAGCCAGAAGGTATGGTAGGTAGAGGGATATAATTGGAAACAGGTTTGGGGAAGATGCAAAATGAGTTATGATGGTAGGGGTATGAAATACGCTCATACGCACAGAAATGTACGCTTATTCATGTCGACAGGAATGCTTTCATACGAGCGTAGCGCATCAATCTGAGATTTCTTTGTTACAAATTGTAGCAGGAATGCGTGCAAAAGGAGCGTTGCGCATCACTTTCTGTGATATCTCTGCTAGCGTGAGTGCGGCAAATGAATACTTGCGTATGTAGGTTTTGCGTATGGGAACCGGGTGGTGGGGATGAAGGAAACAAGAGTTAAGGGTAGGATTGTGCAAGGTATAGACATGCAGAGCTAAGTGGTCGGGCAAACCTGAGTAATCATTTCAACACGCTGTTGTACTTCACCACTCAGATGGACGCACCTTTGGACAACATTCTCCAAGGCAAGTAACCTGCAACCACAAAAGAAAACAGAGGATACCATTGCTCATGAACAAGAGGCGAGGTTCTTGAAACAAACGCCGTTTGATGTGAGATAGAGCGAATGGGCTGTAAAGAAGGAGCCAGAGCACGCGGGCGGAGCCGCCAATCCTGACGATTGGTGCTGCATATCTTCGCCAAAAGGCATCAGACACAGCGCAGCTAACTAGCCGCATGAGGAATCGGCCAGATGAATCTGCAAGGCCGGCGTCCGATAGCGATGATTGGTGGAGATTCCTGAGGCCGTTGCCGACGAGGATTTCGTCGGGGCTCCGACTAGCGAGGCTAAACTCTCAGAGGTGCCACCACTGTAGTGGGTGCAGCGACGGCATCTCCGAGGGATCAGTAAGATGCCTCTTAGCTTATCCAAGGAATCAGTAGGATGCCGGTGGGGTGGCGACACTGGGACTGTTTCAGTATCCCACCCCATCTGCTATGCAGCTGTACAAGAATCATCACGCTCGCTTGAACATGGTAGCGATCTGTACATCCCAGTTTTAAGTCCCGGTAGACTGCCGTTACTGGTTTTAAGTCTCAGAAGACCATGGTCTCAGTTTAAAGTCTCGGCAGACCGAGAAGCACTAGTTTTACGTCGTAGCAGACGGTGGTAAGGCTGGTTTATGGTCTCAGCAGACCGTGCTATGGATGTCAGTTTTGCATCATGACCTAGGGACAGATCTGTGCTAGTTTTACGTGTCAGCAAATGGCTACTTACCTGTGCCAGTTTAGCGTCGTGGCGGATGCGTGCAAAAGATGCTAGTTTTTCATCTTGGCGGACCTGTACAACATTGCCAGTTTTACATCGTAGCAGACGATTACCACTTGCCAGTTTAGCGTCGTGGCAGACGCGTGCAAGGCATGCCAGTTTTACGTCGTAGCGGACGATCAGTGCCAGTTTTACATCGTAGCGGACGATCAACGCCAGTTTTACGTCGTAGCGAACAAGTACTGCCATACCTGCTGTCGACACCGTAGATGCTGCTAGATGAAATATCGCTTCAAGTATACATGATTTACAAGGTTTGCTAATTCGTTACCATTGACGTCTGCTAATTTGAACGCTCCGTTGCCATATGCGTCGACCACCAAGAAAGGGCCTTCCCAGTTTGCAGAGAACTTACCTACTGGTTCACGCACAGCTTTAAGAACAAGATCTCCTCTCTTGATCAGGCACTGTTGAAGGTTGTGGCGATTTTTTTGCCTCTGTTTATCTTGATATTTTTCAATCGCATCAAGAGCCTGTATCCGCTTCTCTTCTATCGAATCTAAATCCATTATCCTAGCCTCGGTGTGTTGAGCCTCATTTATAATGGTGGAGAGGACCATTCTCAGAGAAGGAATTTGCAATTCGAGAGGTAGCACT
>MNCI01014738.1:6524-21697 GCA_015680685.1 Gnetum montanum | reverse complement strand
TTGTAACAACAAAGATTCAGACCTGAAGGTGGCTAGATGGGTGTTGGGATCCCCCTCTCCATTATACTTGGTAAAATGAGGGAGGGACATCCCTGGTGGCAACGATAGCACAGGGACCGCTAGATTGATCAGATCATCCTGATAGAAGTCCATGATCTGAATGGTATCAGATCCAGCGGTCTTGAGGCATCGAACCTCCTCGGTAAGCGTCTGGATAAGCTAGAAAGCTTGGTCTAGACCTATTAATGGAGGTGTCTGTGCAGCAGGCACAGGAGGTTAGACTGGGAGGGTGGCACCAGGAAACTGAAACAACGAAAGAGGCTGGCTGGCTGCTGGCTGGGCAGGGATCCCTGCAGGCAGAGGGGCCTGTGAAGACCACCACCTACTGGTTTAGGCAGAGGGGTTGGTAGTTGCCTGCTGCACAAAATAGGGATAGGTATACTGCGGGATCCTCTGTGGAGCCTACATTATCGGTGCAACCAGGGGCTGCACGCCGTGCACCACAGACTGAGCATGTTGCACCGCTGGGTTGGCCCACTGACCTGCGGCAGGTTGCTGGATGTATGTTTGGGGCTGATTAGTCGCGGGTATCTGTTGAGTTTGAGGATGCAAAAGTGGCATGGTCTGAGCCGGGCGTGTTACAGATACGTTATGGGGTTATATCTACGGGATGAAACGGGGTGTGGCGGCCGCTGGGATCACCGCTGGGATACTAATTACATGGTGCGGTAGTTGTGTTTGCAACCTAGATGGCTGCGCGTTGGCCTGCGGAAGGACAGGGATTTGCGTCTGGGCAGTCATGGTTGAGTCCAGAGAGGCTGCCTCTCCGTTGAAAGGGAACAACAGATTTACGTACGTGTGGGGCGTCAGAGTATGGAACGAATGTTCCGACAGGGTCGCGAATTCGTCCTCTACCTCTTCCTCATGCTGGGGCTCCACCAAAGGTTGTGAAGTCTAGCCTCTGGCCATGACCAACTGTGCGATGAGCTCATGTTGGTGTTCGGTCAAGGGGATTATGTCGTAGGCTGTCGGCTTAAAATCATAGCCCCCTCGGTGGAGCACCTCAAAGTTTCGCTTCGCCTCTAGCTCGGCTCGGCTAAGAGCCAGCCTCGCCTAGATCTTGATGCATATGAAATTGTATTCTTCAAGGGTTATAACCATGAAGATAGGCTCTTTCCCCTGAAGCCTCAATGAACGGCGCAATGGTCCCTGAGGTCCCATTGCACCAGGCGCTGGTCCTGTGACCACTGTAGGATTTACAGACGTGACACCTAGATCAGTAGTGCGCATGGCAGTTTTGTTTGAGTAAAAGGAATCCATTGATCGATGAAATCAAGAGTAACTAGTAATCGGATCTAAAAGAAAATGGTTGGCAACAAAAACATAAAAAGGCTTTCTACCTTGTAGGATTTCAAAGAAACTGTCTTTGCGACCGATCTATACCACACGATTGACCGTAGACTTCCCTAGAGGTATTACGTCTATGGTTTTAGGGTATGGATCTCTACCAGGGCTACCAAAAATATCCGGATCGGAGCCTGAAGGCCCTCCTTCTAGCGCCAGAAAACTGTAGCGACGGAAAACGTCAGCAGCTGGAAATACTGACCAAGGTTCCAGCGTACATAGTTTTAGCCATGGATCCGCGCGACGGCTATGCTGGAAAAAAGAATCCGTGGCGTCCTGAACGGTCTTGTTGATTAGACAGGGACTTACGAGTCAATGAAACAATGAAAATTACGTAAAAAAAAGAAAGCGATCTGGTTCAAGGAGTCGTAAAACGAGGGGGAAATGATGTAGATGTATTGCAACGGTGATAATGCTAAACACGATAAAAGGAGGCTGACATAAGAGATGCACGTAGCTTCAAGATCTGCGCTTTGACTTAAAAGTGTATATTTTATATGAGAAATTGCACTGGGGAATCCCCGATTACAGGATGTGAAACAAGCACAAAAGAACAAGCAAAACGGTCTAAACAGAAGTCCGATCTACCTCGTGGGCTAAAGCTGAGATGCAAGGCAGGCCAAGCTTTGACGTCTACCGATCAATTGTTTCTGATTGATAGAGTCTTTTCAGTAGAACGATTACTCCTGTCACTGGTGCTCAAAGCGAATTGTACTCTGCTTCGGCTGTAAGGTGATAATGTCAACGATTGCCAAAGCGCTATTCTCTGTATCTCTGCTCCAAAGTGCTAAGTGCTCTGGTGCTCAGAAATATGCTTTTGCTTCTCTGATTTGCCAACCCTTGTATCTTTGTCAACTGAGGTATTTATAGGCTGCGACGCTTCGTGAAAAAGGCGCAACCCTGATGACGTGGGTCCCGGATATTGCGGGTCCTCTTGGCATGACCATTTTAAGTCAGACTGTGACTACGCACAACACGCTCGTTTGCGTGTTGTGCATGTGAAGAGCAGGTACGTGCTGAGCGCGCTTTAATTGCTTTAAGGCTGTATTACACTCATTCGCATTGTATTGCGTGTATGAGCGTAATCCGGTGTAAAAAACAATAAGCTCAAAATTGTTTTACGCTCACTACGCAACTGCGCGTAACAAAGCGTAAATAATGTGCAACTTACGCTCACTACGCAGCTGCGCGTAACAAAGCGTAAACAATGTGTAACTTATGCTTACTATGCAGCTGCGCGTGATGAAGCATAAACAATGTGTAACTTACACTCACTACGCAGCTGCGTGTGATGAAGCGTAAATAATGCCTAGCTTTAATGATGACATACGCAATGGTACGCACCGCCGCGTAACGAGCGTAAAGACAAGTTATCCATGCGCCGCGAGAAAAAGTGTCGAACTGCTGTGTTTCTCTAGCCTTTGACTATCTTGGAGCTTATTACGCTCATTACGCTGCCGTGCATAATAGAGCGTAAACTTGTCCTTGAACAAAAATACTTAGCAAAATACACAAGAAATCGCATATTACGCTACTTAAGCTTCTCCCTGTGCTGGAGCAACTATCCTTCTGATGCCGGGCTATGTCAGAACACTTATCACGCTGAGTGTCATTATGCTATGTCGCGTGATATAGTGTGAATAGCAAAAGCATAGAAAGATTAGGAATCTGTATAGGAAGTTGCGGACTTGATGCTACATGCCTCTTGGCGTTGGTCTATCTTATTCCCCCCTCTAAAATGCTGAGATGTGCCCTTGCCTGAATTGCGAATCTTTGCCTGAGGCCGACTCGCGATTTTTAACGGTGTTTCAGGCCCCTCTTTGTCGATGTTTGGAGGATGGACCCAAGAGACATCGACAAAGAATACGAAACACCACAAGAGGCAAAATGCTAACATTGTTCTTCGATGATTTTTGAGATGTTGCTTAGTTATGCTTGAGAGTGTTAGATTGGTTATACTGGGAAAATAGGGAGATTAAGTAGGTGAGAGGTGGTTTAGGAAAAAAATGAAACTTAGTAGAATCCCTCATCAGAGTGCTCATGAGGAAGTTGTTTGCGTGATCATCTTTTCTTTTCTTTTAATGACCCTTAACCTCTCGTCGGAATGCTTAGAGAGGGTTACTGCAAAATAGCTTATGTGCCATTTCTTTTAGGCATGCTTTTTTTCTGCGTGTGAGCTTTGCTCTCTTATGATTTTTAGCCTCTTTTTTTTTTGGCTTTTACATTCACAAAAAACATTGTATGTGTAGGATAGGTGTCTCTTTCCCAGGATGAGTTCTGTTACATCCACGTGGGGCTTTAACCTACCTACTGATGCTTCTCATGCAGTGAGCTATGTTATGCCTGTTATGGACTTTGCAGTTGGGAAAATGGGAGGGCTTGACAAGCATCAAGAAAAGTTGGTAAAAGAGGCAAGAGTAGGGAATTATCAATGCAAGTAGTGAGATAAATAAATTCAAGGGAAAAGATAGGATGTGCACTCCCAAGTAGCCAATCTAGTTAGGGTAACCACCTTAGAACGATGTAGCATCCTGTCACTATGGCGAAGCGCACCTCCAATAGACATTCCTTTGGTATACATCCTGCAAACACAACAGAAAGAAGACTAGGAGAAACAACCATAATGCAAAATGAGGACAAAGTTCATGCTTCTTGCGGATGTTGTTGAAGCTCTGGACATCGTTACTGGTGTGCGATGCCAAACTAGAAAGGCCAGCAGTGGCCTTGGTGACATCAGTATGGAGGATCTGGCATTGAAGATGCTAGGAGTCACTATGAATGCAGATGCTCAGGAATCTCCTCCCAAGGAAAGCATTCCAAGTTTAGCTATGAGATGGGCAACCTAGCAGCTAAACGTTGTTTAAGCTCGAGTGACTGTGGGGGCTGGAGGATAAAAATATTGTGGTTGGGCCACAATACTACTGGAACTCTAGTAGCAGGCACTAACCAAGGAAGCTACTGCTAGGGTGATGAGCCGTAGCTGCAGTAGGTCTAGAGGGTCAGCAAGATGTCATAAGAAATCTCTAGAAGATCAGCAAGATGCCAAGAGTAGTAGCGTTGCATATGTTCTAGAGAGTGTTATCTTGGCATCATGAACTACATTCTGAAACTGCAACGTCCCATCCCTTGTTGGCACTATGCACACTCACTTGCTTGATGAGTCATGATGCATGTAGGGGACATGCCGCATACCTAGTTGAAGGTCCTGGTAGATCATGTTATGCTAGTTTAAGGCCCCAACAAATCGTTGTGCTAGTTTAAAGTCCTAGTAGACTCTTGTGCTAGTTTATCATCGTAGCGGCTAGTGGATGTACTAGTTTAATGTCCTAGAAGACCGTTATGCTATTTTAAAGTCCTAGCAGATTGTTGTGCTAGTTTATCATTGTAGCGGATGGTGGATAGGCTAGTTTACCATTGTAGCAGATGGTGTGCTAATTTAAGGTCCTAGAAGATTGTGCGTTGCTAGTTTTATGTTATGGTGGATAATCTGTGCCAGTTTATAGTCATAGTGGACTGTCTGTGCCATTTTTATGTCATAGCGGATGTGCTCTACCAGTTTAGCATCATAGTGGACATGTTGTCCCAGTTTATCATCATAGCAGATGTGCTTGCCCATTTAGCATCATAGCAGACGATTGTGTACCTTTGCCAGTTTTACATCTTAGTAGATGTGTTTTCTTATCTAATTCATGCATCAGATGTAGTATAGCTTGAGGTACAAGTGGTTCACCAAATTTGCAAACTTGTTGCCATCCATGTCTGCCAATTTGAAGGCACCGTTCCCAAAGGCTTTTGTGACTATGTATGGACCTTCCTAGTTTGCTAAGAATTTGTTCATATGCTCATGGATAGCCTTGAGAATGATGTCTCCCTTCTATATTGGTTGTTGATGTGGATTTGCATGATGTTTTTTCCACTACTTATTCTGATAGTGCTCTATGCGACCTAGTGTTTATGCATTCTCCTCCTCTATTGAGTCGAGGTCAATGATCCTCAACTCGTTGTTTTGGGCTTTGCTCATGACATTTGATAGGATCATCTGAAGTGATGGTACCTACCACTCTAGATGTAACACTACTTCAGACTCGTAAACAAAACTATAAGGTGTTCTACCTATTGCTATCCTGCATGTCATCCTGTAAGCCCAAAGGACATAGAGGATTTGCCCATGCCACTTCCTCTTGCTGTTGTTAAGAATTTTCTTTAGCAAATTGATGATGGACTTGTTAGTTTCTTCTACTTTCCCATTCACCTACAGGTACTATGGTGAAGAGAACGATTTCCTAATGCCAAATTTGCTACAGAAGGTTTTGGTTTCTGCGCTATTGAACTATGGCCTGTTATCAGTCACAAGAGTCATATGAAGCCCAAACCTTATTACAATGTTGTCCAAGATGAAATGAAAAACCTACTGAGATGTTGTCTTCCTTAGGGCAATGGCCTCTACCCACTTAGTAAAATACTTAGTGGTAGTGATGATGAAGCTATGCCCTATGGAAGACTTAGGCATGATAGGTCCTATGATGTCTAGTCCCCATTGCTAGAAAGGCCACGTGATTTGCGTAAGATGTAGTTCTGTAGGTGAAACATGTATGAGATTTTCATATTGTTGGCATGTATTACACATCTTGACTTTGGTTAGGCAATCATGCTCCATGTGAGGCCAATAATACCCTAGACGTTTGATTTTCACAACCATAGCCCTAGGTGCTATATGTCCACTGCACACTCCCTCATGTACTTCATTAATCACCTTCTATGCTTGCTCCTCATTTACGCATGCCAGCAGTATCCTGTCATAGGAGCTTTTTCATAGGGCATTATCTCCCATGAGCACATATTGTCAAGCACACTTATGTATTGCATCTTTCTGGGAAGATGTCAATCCGCTTGTAGGCTTGTTGTATTGTAGGTAGGTTTTAATGCTAGAGTATCACTCCTAGGTATTCGTAGTGCTAACAGAGGCTACATGTCCCTCCTGAGTGATAGGCTCTATACACTTAGTAATTGAAGTTGGAAAACTTGCAAACAGGTGCAATGGAACATTTAATGCTAGGATGGCAAGGGCATATGCTACAGTGTTTTCATTGCATGGCACATGTTGAACATCCATAGTGGCAAACTATTTAAGCAAGGTTTTTGCTAGGTCGTAGTAGGGTTACAGGTGTGTAGCCCTGTAGTCATAGACCTTGATGATTTGATTCACAACTAGTTTTGAATCTCCATGAATCGCCAAGTATTGTATGTATAATGTTTTGGTTGCTAAGATCCCTCTAAGTAACCCCTCATACTCTACCACATTGTTTGTACAAGGGAACACAAAATGATAAGCTAAGGATTGCATTTCCCTAGAGGGGAATGTAATGACAGTAGCAAAACTACCCCCTCATGTAGTTCAGGTGCTATCAAAGTGTAAAGTAGCCTCAAGATTTGGCAGGATGGCATTAACAGTGCTAACATGCTCATCTGGGAATTCAGGATCTATGGTTGCCTGGTCCTCGATGGGTGAGGCCATTAGTTGCATTGCTATGGCTTGACCCTTCATTGAAGATTGGCTCACATAATCCAAACATCCCTATCATTGAGATGCTTGCCATAGATGACTCTTTTTCTGACAAGGTGGACCGCTTTCATACATGTGTATGGACCATGTGGGTGGTCCTTGAAATCAATGACCAGTTATTCATGGACCTTTTCGGTGTTCCTACTAATGGTGTTTTCATAGGGTCAAAGACCAAGAAAGAGCTAAATCGTCAGAAGGAAGACATGAAGGAGTGGATACAGGTTGCAAAATAGTGAAAGGGGATCCCTATGGATAAGGTTAAGTTGGGACCTGCCAAAGAGGTTTATCCCATCTTCCATGCTCATGATTTTTCCTAGCTACTTTCCCAAGGAAAGATCCTTGTGATTGAGCAAGCTTGGGTAATGTGGGAAATCATGGAAGAGGGGGCTTGCAAAAACTAGGCTAGGAATTTGTGCAAGGGCCTACAAATTGAAATTTTCATGCTTGATAAGAAGTAGGAGTCCCATTTTAATGTGCACTACATCTTTTATGTAGCCTACCTGCGATGTTTCATGGAGTTTTTTGTGGTCCATGGGAATGGGGCTTGGGTCATGCGATACCTCAACCAGATTTCGAAACCGTGGATTTGCAAAATCCTTTGGACCACTTGAGCCCAAGATCCCCTAGAAGCTATTGGGAATTCATTTTCTATAATGACTAAGGATCAAGAGGCTCACAACTTTCGTGGCCCAGGTAGTGTAGGTGAGGTGCCCTCTACTATTGTCAGTAGCGTATTGTAGGGGAAACGTCTCATTGATGAAATGGTGACTACTAAGTTGCAGCAAAAGTGGCCTCAACCACCTGAGGAGACCCTCAGTGTGGAAGAAGAAGAGGGGAGGAAACTATGGTTTAAGCTACATACAATGCAACCCCCCATTGGTAAATGCCCATGTTTATGCACTTCTTCGCCTATATTGCTAATGACTTCTACATTATGCTACGCTACCATAGCACCTACTTTAAGCTAACATGTTTTATGCTAATGTGAACATGCCATTTTTTCTATCAGAGGAAGGAGAAGAAGAAGAAGAAGAAGGTGAAGATGAAGTGTCGACCCCCAATTCAAGGGTAGCAAATAAAGATGCAGAGGCCCCAGCGATTGAGGAAAGGGCCCTAGTCAAGAGAGAGGAAGGGGCCCCTATCACAATGGAAGGGGATCTTGCTAATGAGGAAGGAACTCCTTCTAAAGAGGAGGACCCTTTTGATGATGAGGAAGAGGTTGGGGCTTCACAAAGAGAGGCCCTAGTTGATAAAGAAGAAGTCCACATCACTCGGGAAGGGACTTCTACTGGAGGTCCTTCTGCTAAACGTAGCCCAGCATCAGGAGAGTAGAGGAAGGGTAAGGGTGTTACCATAGTTTTAAGCTAGCAAGGAAGAGAACTACAATTAGATTCTGGTGAGTTTAAAAATATATTTGATGATATGTCGATAGGCGATCCCCCCATTATCACCCCCAAGGGTTTACTGGGTAGGAGCCCCAACATTGTCATTCATGTTACCCACAAGTTTATTGTAGTCCTTCTCGGTCATTACTAACATGTGTGATTACATGACAGACACTACTGTTAATGTGGCAAGACTTCCTCTAATTCAACTAGAACCATAGATTGAGACCCCCGACAAACTCACATTCATGCAAGGGGTCATCGATGACATGATCAGTCATCTTAGGTAGGTCGATCCTGATGTAGGTAAGTGAAGTAGCTATGCTAGGCTCTTTGAAGTTGCTATACTAGACCCATAAAAACCATAAGCACATGTATAAACTGGAATTTTCCACCTACCACCAACTATACAAGGATGCTTCCATAGAAGCGTTTACTTATAAGGAGTTCATAAATGCCATTGGTGCTTCTAAGGCTTATAACAAGTTCAAGGTGCAGGTAAAGGTCACTGAGTCTCCTGAATGGGAAGTGGACCTTTCCACAGGTGAGACTGCTACTACCTCCTTTTATCCAGAACCATCAAGATGGAAAACCATTGAAAAGGAGAAAGCCACTACAAATGCTAGACCAAGTGATAAGCACTGGGCCGATATGATATAGGATGAGATATGGGAATGCCTCAAGCTTGGTTTGGACCACATACTGATTAAGATAGAAGTGGGACCATCTTGGATTTACCACTTTCCATTATGCAAAGGTTTCATGCTTTTCTAGCATTTATGCATTCATGTAGCTAACTACTTCACTATTACAATGGAAATTCAGGATGAAGGTTCAAGGCCCATTGAGGGTAGAAATGAGGATGTAGGCAAAGGAAATGCAGAGGAAGGTGGCGCAAAAGGGAATGAGGTAGGAGCAAACGATGTGGGTGAAGAGGATATGGATGAAGATAACCCATGATAGCATGAGGTTTTGATTTTTTGGATTTTTGAATTTTTGGAAGAAATTGTTGTAAACATTGCAATGTGATGTGAACCATTGAATGAAAAATAAAATTTTGGTAATTTTGAATGCTACCCTAGCTTGTGTGTTATGTGTATTATCTATGAAATTATTTTATTTTATGTTTTCTTCTTACTTTTAGGCCATCCTAGGCCATTTCTAGTTTTAGGTCATCCTGGGCCATTGCTAGTTTTAGGCCATTTCGGACCTCTACTAGTTTTAGGCTATTTCGGACCTACACTAGTTTTTGGCCATTTCGAGCTACCTGACATGACGTGAATAGAAAAAATCTTAACAATTTTAGGCCTTAGCGGGCCGTACATAGTTTTAGGCCATTTTGGACCATTAGATAGTAGCATAGTTTTAAGCCATTTTCGGGCCATGTCATGGGTAGCGTAGTTTTAGGCCATATTAAGACATTGCTTAGGTAACTTACTTTTAGGTCATTTCGGGCCTAGTGTAGTAATGGAATGATATGCTATTGATTTAAATAATGGCTAATTAATACCTAGCGTAGAAGGGTGGGTGAAAAACAAGGGTGGATGTAGAAAAAAGGGTAGTAAATGTACAAAGGATGCTAACTAAGCAAGAAGCAGTGGGTTTTCTACGCTATGCATAACGGATTCTCGACCCATCATGGGTTGGACAATGTGTAAGTATGAGATGCTTTGCTACAACCTTCACCCATATCATTTTCCTTTGCTTGGAAGAACAACTCTGCCCATGCATTTTCATGTTCTGGACCAGCAGGTTGGGCTAGTTCTTTTGTCAAACAGTTAGTGTTTGATAAGATAGATGCCTCATTCTCAAAAGTTATTACTTCTGAGCCTTGTTCCTTATCCACATTATGGATGGCTTGTGTTACCACCTCATTGCCATGGATGACCACCTCCCTACCTATGTAGGATAGATGGATTTCCTGGTGTATGGGTGAAGAGATAGCTAGAAGTTGTGCTAACCATGACCTCCCCAAGATCAGCTTAAACTCGAGCATCTCTTCAATCACGATGAACGTTGCATTTGTGGGGAATTGATCCCCTACCACAAAATCAATGTGGATCATTCCCTTTATCACAACCTATGCCCCATTAAATGACTTTAAAAATGACATTCTTGTGGGTTTGATCTAGTCGACCAAACCCAACTTGTGCACTATGGGGAAAGGGATGACGTTTTTTGCAGCCCCATCATCATGTGTACTCTTTGGATCTTATGTTGGCCTATCCAAATTATGATAAACAAGGGTGTTATGGTCACTTGACCCTTTTTAGGATCTTCCCTAATAGAGCTGTTGCAAAAAGTTATTTGGGCTGGCTTTGGTTCTGTGGGTGCAGAAGGAAGCAAGATTGAGTAAATTTATTTTTCTTCTACTGGCATGCTTTCATCAATCAAAATTGATGTTAACATGTGAACCAAAGCCTCATAGTGCATGGTAGATGTCATGACTAGGTTGTACAAGCTCAACATAGTATTTTTCTATTTTAGAACCTGTTTGACTTGGGCGAGAGCATTTAAAAGGTCTTGGCCACCTTCTTGTTTGTTTCCATTCTCCTCTTCTATTTGTCTGAGGAGACGAATTTCCAAAGAAGGGATAGCCTCAGGTTTGGGTTTAGACCCTCTTGAGCAAGGTGGAGAATATCATGTATGCCTAGCAACATCACCTTTAGGTAATGAGGGCATGGATGCAGGGGATGAGAGTGTAGGCATGGAAGCACCTGGGGCAGTACTTTCCTTCGACGTCTCACCAGTGAAACAACCTTCCCATTTCTTAGGATGAGAAGGCTATGAAGTTGTCTCATGTAGGGTGGGGGCTATTAGATGGCTTAGCCCCCTGACAATGAATGATGCTAAAGGTGTCAATCCACATGGTGGTGCGGTTATGCTAATAGGTGGTGGCGAGGTAGATGCCTGGAGAATAGGCCATGCAAGGATGGATTTCTAGGGAGGGACTCACAAGACAAATGGCCGTTGTGGGTTTGGATTAGACACTGGTGGTGCTAGTGTGCTACGTTGAGACACACAGACCAAAAATGGGTGCTAGAGTGGTTGAGGATTACTGTCAATGCCGATGGTGTTGATGATGTATTCGATGTTGTTCGAGTTGAGAGGATCTATGTAAACATGCAAGGATTGATTCTCAAGATGCACTGGGTTGCTTTCATCCAGCACCAATTTTCCCTGATTGATCATCCTTTAATTCCATATAGTAATTTTTGTTGTGACTAGACTGTTGGTGGTAGTTTTTGAACCAGTCTAGCCTAAAATCCTTAGGAACTAGGGGCTCATTGGGCAAGGCCAAGGAGGGGTTCCTAAGGTTCTCACAATACCGCTGATGCTTCTTGGATCCCTCTTTCGACATCCTCTTGTGTTAGGTGTACCCTACTACCAACAATTGATTTAGAAGATCCAAAGGCTTAAAAGGCAATGAGGTATACTTCAAGTAGTCTTTACACTCAAAGTTTGGTTTAGGCACTACAAATGTTTTAGGTGTAGATGTGGAAATTTGTAGTGCATTGCCTTGCTTGGGCATGGGGTTAGTTGTTGTGGCTGATTTCTTTCCATTCTTGTTACTATTATTATTGGGTTTGGCCTTGTTGGCCATAGCAGCCACTATGGCTGTTGCATCCTTACCTTTGTCCTTCTTCTTCTTTGTGAAGGTATTTTTGTATGCAACATAGGCTAGGTCTTTGCTTGCCTCGGCTACATCCTGAATGCTCTTAGTCTAGGAAAAATCCTAACTAAGAGTGTGGGGAGTGAAATAGTACATCTTAGAATTGATGAAGTTATTCACTGCACCTCTGAAAACAACCAACAAATGGGCCTCCACAATAGGCTCATAGATTTCATTTAGGGTAGCGCTCCACTGCTGTATGAACTTTTCAACTAGCTCTAGTGGATCCTGCTTCATGCTCATCAACTAATCCAATGTGACTTCTAGTCTCAATTTGTACTTGAAATGTGTCACAAACTAGGTTAGAAACTCCTCTAGGGTTGAAATGGAGGAGCGTGGCAGTGCACACTACTAGTCCAAGGCTTTTCCGGTCAAGGATATGGAAAAGGCTTGAATCATCATGTGTGGCCATTGTTGTAGAAGAAGGGACTGGGATTTGAATGTAACAAGATGTGTGTTGGGATCCCCTTCACCATTGTATTTCATGAAATGGGGCAGTGACATCTCAGGAGGTAAGGTTAATGCATAGATTTTTGGGCTGATGTGATCATCTTAGTAGAAGTCCATGGCTTGCATTGTATCAAACCCGATAGCCTTGAGGCATTTTATTTCCTCAATAAGGGACTAGATAAGTTGGAATGCTTGGTCTAAACCTGGGGATGACGCAGATGGTTGGGGAACTACCGAAGCATCTTCCATCTATGGAGTGGTAGGGGCGGCAACGTGACCCATATATGGTGCCATTTGGCCAACGCATGTAAATGATGTTGCTTGTGAGATCCACCACTTGGTAGGTGTTCTATTGGAGTAGCAGTAATAGATTGTGATGGGGGTTAGGCCACTTGTGTGGCTAGTGGAGTAGACCATGGTTGTGCACTTGGTTGTACCGTCTGTGGGACCTGGTATGTATGATGGCTAGTGTAGCCAGAAATTTGCATCGATTGTGAAAAAGGTGGAGAAGTGAATGGGGTCCACCATGTGGACATGCCTGGGCCCACCATGGTTGTTGGGAAAAATATGAACGTAGGAATGGAGGTGGAAGTGGAAGGCAACTGCGACGTAGGTACAACATGGATGTAGGGTAGCGTAGCCATAATTGGCGTGTGTTGTGAAGCAAATAGGGATTGATGAATAGTTTATGAAAGGGTAGTTGCTACAGTAGAGACAGGAATGTAGGCATGTTAATATGCCGAATGCATGGAATGGCTACCCATAGCTAGTGGAGTTATAGACTACCACTGTGCGGCTATGATTGTAAAGGGTACAATTATGGAGAATGGGTTCGTCTAGAAGGACTAGGTAGGAGGGATGGTGATAGGGTTTGTTTGTTACCCCCTCCCCCCTGCCTCCCCTACCTCCCCCCCTCCCCCCAGTCGAATTGGAAATCCAGCTCCTCCTTTCCATCTTGAAAAGCCTTGTCATGCTGAGATGTTGTGTATTATGTCTCGGTAGGCCTATACAACCATGTCAAGTGATCTATAATCCATTGATAGGATTATGTTAGAGGAATAGAAATGCCCAGGGTGGGCACAAATTCCTTTTCATTGTAATAAGCAAACTCAAAGACACATTTGTCTTTGAGCTCTTGCATATCTAAGGGCAGGTCAACTTGCACCTTAGCACAAAGGAAGTTGTACCATTCATACTATTGTGTCAAATCCTCAGGCTCCTAATTTTGGATCTTGAGGGATCAACGTGGCCCCACCCTTGGGCTGAGTGGTTGTTTAGCAACTATGATGCCTTGAATTATGAAGGGAACCTCAACATTAGAGGTGTTAGCAACAGTGCTTTATGTAATCATTATCGCAAAGCTAAACAAGTTTGTAGACCAGGAAAACGAGAAGATCGGAAGGTAATCAAAGGCTTTATGTCTTGCCAGATTCCAAAGGAATCGTTGCAGCGACCAATCTATACCACACGATGCGTAAAAACCCACAAAAGGGTGTAAAGTTTATGCTAGCACATATGAGGGTATAAAAATCATGCAAGACTACCATAAAACAAAAGACTATCAAAGGCTTTACGTCTTGCAGGGTTTCGAAGGAACTGTCGAAGTGACCGATGTGCACCACACGATGCGTAAATAACCTCAAAAGGGTGTCAAGCTTACGCTAGTGCATATTTGGGTGCAAAAATCTTATAGGACTACTTTATGACATGGAAAAGGATACTAAATTCCCTCCTTCTAGCGTTAGAAAATTTTAGCGATTGAAAACATTGGTGGCTGGAAAACACCGAGAGGTCGTTGATCATGATAGTCTTAACCCCAGATCTGCGTGAAGGCTGTGCTGGATTGAATGGAAATGGGGTGCCCTGAATGGTCTGGTCGATTAGAGAGGGACTTAATCAGTGTCAATAACCTTTTGCAAATGTTTAATGTGAAAAAATGATGCTTATAACCTAAGATAACAATTTTTAAATGTGAGGAAGCGAAAACAATGTAGAATGCAATGATAAACAAGAACATAAAGAAAAAGTTAGAAAGTGCACTGCTTCAAGTTTATGACTTTACTTTGCCAAAGTGGATACAATCAGCTGTGTAACACTGGGAAGCACAGAGATCCAAAAAGTAACTAGGACATTGAAAGAAAGCCAACAATGTGCTTGAACACAGACATGAAAGCCAACAATGCCCGGATGTTACGAAGCCAACTTCCCAACCTTGTTAACAAGATGCTAACTAAAAATAGGGGGTTGGTTTTGCCAACCTCTAAAAAAATTTTCTAATTGCTAAGTGATTTATTGCACAAATTTTTTTCAAAATTTCTACCAACAATGCTCAAAATTTCTCAAAATTATCGATGTTTGCTCAAATTTTCCAACCTTGCCAACCACCAATTTTTGCCAACCCTTCAAGCGTTGCTCATAAGGGAATTTATAGGGCTAGGGGAATCCATGAAGTGATCCTTGGATGACATGTGTCCTATGTCATAGACCTTCAAGATGTTGACATGTCTATGCTACATGGGCATGCAAAGCTGATTGATGAACTTGTCAGGCTATAATTACACTGTCAGAACTAGAGATGTGTGCTAGTGATGTAGACAAGGGGTGAAGCATCTTGAAGTAGTGTAGTCATCTGATATGCTATGGGGCATAGAATATTTAGTGTAGCATATCATCTTGCTATGCAATGTTATAATTGTAA
>MNCI01014737.1:7316-50247 GCA_015680685.1 Gnetum montanum | reverse complement strand
AAAATTTGGTGAAAAATTGCAAGTCTTTGGTCACTCACGTGGAGGTCACACTGAAGTCATGCTGCAGCATGAGTGCAGTGTGAGTGTAGCATGAGCATAGTGTACACACGTTGAAGACATGCTAAAACATGCTATGATAAAATCAACTCACACTAGAAGTCTTGCTTAGATAGTGATACCTCAAACAGCCATGGAAACACTCAAATTGACACCCTGCAGTAGTCAAGTCATAGATCCAGAAGTTTGAATGGAGCCAGGACCAATTTCTCTTGTTGTACATCATCAGTTCAATGTAAATATTCATTTTTGGGCTTGTCAGGCCCTCACAGTCCAAATAGCATGTGCTTCCATGGGCTTGAGTAAGCCACATGCTGTAAGATACAATGAACTTGGTCAAGAACATAGCTTGTCCACACATGTCCAACTCACACATAGCTATCCATTGGACACATGTTTCTAAATCTACTTTCCTCTCATTTCCCAGCTGTTGATTCCATTCTTGAATTCTATAATTGAGCCCAGCCTAACCCTATAAATACCCTATCAATTCACATAAATGGGGTTGGCAATTTTGAAGGTTGACGGCTTAGGAAACACAGAACAAAAATCCTTGGGTGCTTGGGCATATTTGACTCCTAGCATCCAAGCACTTTTGAAACACATCACATCACCCCAGGGCTTGGCGCATGACCTACCATACACACGTGTAGCTATGCTTTGACTGGTGCACATCTTTTTCTAAGAAATACAATATAGTTCATTTTGCGAGCCATTATATTTTTTGTTCTATTTTACATTTAGTTTACTTTTTGTTTACAATACAAGTTCTCCATACGTTTCTGTTTACATTTTGTGTGTATTTTTATGTTTTAAAACATCAGTTACGATAACCCCAGCGCAAGCCATAGTTTACACTCAAGGAAGTCCTTGGTTGATTTACGTGTAGACCATCCAATGCACTCTACCTTCGTTTACCTTTCCAGCTTGCCCTCAAGCGAAGGTAGGATCAGCTGTGTTTGCATGATGATCTTTTGGTGTTTATTTTCCCTTCTAGCCTTACACAAACAATTTATGTCAGTACAGTAAATTGGCACTAGAAGGAGGACATCTTCTTGTTTATTAAAATGTTGACCATACTACCTGTCTAAATGCTTCACAAACTAAATGCTGATTAAAGCCCAATGTCTAATGTCTAGCCAGAATGACTTACCTATCCTCTCCATTCATAATACCTCACCCAACTCACGATGTTTATCAGCATCATGCTATTAGTTCACGCAGTTTGTTGGTCACACTGTAGTTGACTCATGTTTTAGCTTCTATTTGTCAAGTCACGCTATATTGCAGTTTCTCACGCTGCAGTGCTGACGTTGTTGGTCATGCTATTGTCAGTCAAGCTGCTGGTCACGCTACTATCAATCAAGCTGTCACAGTTGCTCACATTGCAATTGTCACGCTATCTATGTCACGCTGCACTACAGTGTGTCACACTGTAGTTGGTCACGCTGTAGTTGCTCACATTCAACTTGTCTAGCTTAGTTTACTCATGTTCATTATGGAATCTTCCCAAGTTAACCCAGTGACATTGCTGACCTCTAACTTTGGGGCTAAAACCTTGAACCCCGTGACTACTATCAAATCCATAACTGTCATCAAACAAATAAACCCCCAAAGCCCTACATGCCAATCACTTAGGCTACAGGGCAAAGACCCTACCTATGCAACTCTTACACCTAAATAGTATAACTTCATCTGTGTCAAGATCCAAGCCAACTTACCCATCGATCATGTAGAGAGAGAAGAAAAGCTAGACTATAAACTTACCCACAAAGGAGGTCATGAATCCATCCCCTTAGAATTTCACATAATCACACTCTCTGAGCACCACCATAAACTCATATCCCAGCTTCTCATGGCAAGAAGCCAATCCTTACAGACACCTCCAATAGATCCTTAGGGTGAGGATGAGGAAGATGACTTTGCAGCCTAATCTAAACATGGAGATTCATACCATACCATCAGTCCCCATGCCCATACAAACCCATTGTTTCAACCTTTCCCAGAAGAGACTATGTTTCCACCACCAGCTTCTCTAAAGGAAGTAGCCAGTCCCATTCCCATCTTCTCCAAGTTCAACATTCAATCCAATGCATCCACCTCCATCATACCTATGTAAATACAATCCCAACATCCTCCTCCCAAAACTAATGTACGATCAACATTTTGACCTCAAGTGATTGGGATGCCATCAGTCATACCAGTTTCCAATTCTACCCATTACATACCTCATGTGCAAATCCAAAAAGCACCACTGATTGCTTCACAACCTGTGACTGGGGAAAAAATTCCACTAGCCATTCAGCAAAACCTGTCTACTCATTATAGCATACCACACCCCATGGTCTTAGTCCCAAATAGTGTTCCACTGCAACAGACGACAGTCCAACAATCTCTCTTTCCACAAACGATGCAACAATCAAATAATCATCAATTACCATCAACTCAAACCGTCAGTCTACCTACTTCTCAAGAGTGGGAAGATACAAAGAAAATGATGCACTCGTTAGCAGAAGAATTAAAATGCCTTAAAATGATGAACACTAAGAAAGTCAAGGTACTGGACTTCTATCAAGATGATCCAATTGACCCCTTAGTTCCACCGCTAACCTTGCCAAAGGGAATTTCATTACCTCAGCTAACTAAGTACAATGGAGAGGGATATCCAAACACTCACCTAGTAACATTTTGAATAGAATTTCTATTGCTTTAGGCATGGCCTCATGTAATTATACGTGTGTTTACTATGTCCTTAATGGAAAAATCCCTAGACTAGTACCGAGCTTTACCTTGTAGCTCCATATCCTCTTTAGAGGACTTGTTGCATTAGTTTGTCACCCATTTTAAGTATAATTTGAAACCTGAAGCCATGTTAGATAGCTTGATTCAAATTATACAAGCACCATTAGAACCAACATAGAAATTTATCCAAAGGTGGAGTACAACCCTGAATGAACTTCACGAGCCTATTCCTGAAACATATCTGCTTACCATCCTTAAGGCAGTTGCGAATGACTTTATTAAATCGAAACTTTACTATTTAAAACCATGTACCTTGAGCCAAGCATTTGTGCAAATTAAAGACATAAAAGAGGCTACACAAACAAGCAATGACTCAACCTACTCGACCTTTAGGAGCCAACATACAAGGCAAGATAAATCCAAGACAATAGTAGCAACAGTGGCCAAGACAACCCAACCTAGCCATCTAGGACAAAAAGGAAAACAACCCACTGTCCCAAATGGCTATGAAAGAAATACACCTATGCCTACACCTGAAACTTCCTCAAATAGGAACACCAACATGGGTCATGCCCGTACATTCGAAAGAAAAAACCTTGCTCAATACACACCCTTGCCCATGAAACCTTTGCAATTGCTCGATCAGCTTCTAAAGGCCAGGCTAATTAAACATAAACAAATGTCTCCTGTAGCATCTCAAAAACATGATAGATTCTGTGAGCTAGCCAAAAACCTAGCCTTAGCAACAGCTAATGAACCCTCCATTCCAAGAGGTTTTCGGTTGGATAGGTTTTGTGAATATCACCAGCGGTGTGGTCATGGGACTGATTACTGTTTCACCTTGAAACATGATATACAACACATGATTGATAGGGGTGAAGTAGTATTCAATGAGGCAAACCCAGTAAGACCTTAGAACCAACCCATGGGGGTCTACAAGGATCCTCTCAATACAAGCAAAGCACCATATGTGATTAATACTATCCATGTGCAGAATAGAAAAGACGTCCCACAAAAACCTTTTGTGATTCGCAGACCTTCAAAAAATACGCCTACCCCAACATCTCCTCAAACCCCTTTCACCATACGTGCATCTCACACACCACAAAAACCATTCATTATCCGTGTACTTCCTTCTATCGCCACGACGATCAAACCATTTGAAAACCAACCCATTCCCTTTGTGATCCAAGTGCCAAAACACCCTGCCACACAACCCACCTCCACTCTTTCGTGACCTCTGAAATAATGTCTTGCTAATAGATTAATGAAAGAGCATTTGGAAAGAGAAAACTGTCATCACAAATTAGGACCACCAAAGCCTACTCCACTAAAGTCTATTCCTATGGGTTTGTCTATTAATGAGCCTAGTACAAGTCATCAAAACAAGGATAATGTCATGGATTGTGTCCCAAACCTAGCAGCCTCAGTCACTAACAAAAAAATTCCTCCATAAGAAATACGAATGTTGGGTCAAATGGACCAAGTTTCCATAGATAAGGGTATCCTGAATGGTAAAGATCTAGCAGACACGTTGACCAGGTCACACAAGCCTTATAACAAAAGAACACTTCCATATGTTTGTATGACCTAGTATTAACTTCACCAGTACATCGGGAAGCTCTTGTACGAATGCTAATCTTGATCCCTATTAGTGAGGACCTTCTGACAGATGAACCATCCATTTATGCAGTATTGTCCCCACAACTTTAGGAATCAAAGACCACATCCCTAGAGTTTCGTGCTAAAGACATTAATCTAGATGAGAAAACAGGAGAAGTTACCATAGCCCCTATGTTCATAATGATATAGGTCAATCATTTCAAGATACGTAGGATGCATGTTGATGACGGTGTGGCAGCAAACATTATACCTTTTCCCATCATTGAAAAATTGGGACTTACTGAACAAATACATCCCATGACAACCTCTTTCTTGAAATCCTTTAATGGTTCCCTTGTTGGAGTGAATGGCATGGTTACCTTGGATTTCATAGCTGGGGACAAATTCCCCACATCAGATGAATTCATAGCGGTTGACAAAATGCCAGGATTTAATCTGATCCTAGGAAATCCTTGGCTAGCTCAACTTAGAGATGTATCCTCACCGATCCATCAAGAGATCCCCCTACCTTATGAAGGTGGTGAAATCGTAATACATGGAGATACAACAGTATCACCCACTAGTTTAGATCAAGAGTTAGAAGTCAAGCTCATTGAGCCTAAGCAAGAAATTGTGAACATACATCAAGACATGAATCCAACATTAACTCACAATCCTACTAGGACTGAAGAAACACAGGAAGATGAAAACATAGGAGTCATTCCTACTGATGTCTCATGGGTAGAACTACCATTTGAAATCACCATTGAAGGGGAAGGTAAGTATAAAATCATACCCACATGCCCAACCTCACATGTTAAGCTACAAAAGATCAAGAGGAAACTCAACAACTAGAAAGAAACTACCATATGTCTGAAATGACATTAAACTACCATATGTTTGAAAGGACGTTAAACTACCATATGTCCAAAATGACGTTAAACTACCAATCATCTAGTATGACGTAAAACTGCTAGCAAACGTCCACAATGATGTTAAACTAGCCACGGTCAGAAAATGGCCAATTCCTTTTAAAAAGCTTCCTAAAACCATTATTTCTTTTGGCCCACTAAGGCATAAAACTGATAATCTTTCTTTCTTTTACAAATGAATGCAATAGTCCACCATGACTTTAAACTGATGTGCATAGCCCAAAATGGATTTAAACTAGGATTCAATCGCAAGTTTACCAACATTCACTGGGCTATGTCAAATTTTAGATATTTATCTATGCCTCCTCATTACTTCCTTCTTTTACAAATGTTGATTCACATTTTTCCCCCATCTTACGTTTGGTTACATGCATATGTTCACGATAATACTGAAAAAAGCAAATAAAAACAGAAAATGCAAAAAAAAATGATACGTCAATATGGTAGTGAAATTTCAACATATTATGCCATAATTAGGTCCACATTATTACATTTTTCAACCACATACTTCCATCAAACATTCAAAAATCAAAAACATTTACTAACTAAAGTTTTATTAAAAATAAGTTCATGGAGGGGGCTAGTCCCCAAGATCCTCTTCATCATCCGCTCTTACTCCACTACAACCTGCTCCATCATTAACATGCCCCTATAGCAAAAAATAGAAAACAAAACAAAATAGGTAAGAGTAGTAAAGAAAATCATAAACAAAAAAATTAGGAAAACAATAACACTCACAAGTGAGGAAGGTCCTAAGTTGGTCTCCAAACGCCGTAGAATTTCCACCTTGGGCACATTTGCCCAATCCTCCTCCAAGCCAAGATCAATGCCAGCCAAGGTTTTACCCTTATCCATTGAGGTCCAAGTAGGATGCTCAAGAGAAAACATGCCTATAGAAGCCTCCTTGAAGGTGGTGGTAATTGTTCTCTTAGGAGATCCCTCCACCTCGGTGCACTTGGTGAACCTATCATAAGTAGGCTGCAAGCCTAACCCATCGATGAACATCTCCATCCGGTGATGTTCAACTGACTCCTCCTTCAAGTATTTCTTATACTGATGCTTGTGGTCCTTTTGGTTTTGGCCCAATTTTCATACCTTAGCCACAAAGGACTTTCAATCATGACATTTTCTATTCAACAAATCCATCTGTGCCCTTTGCTCAGCCAAGTCCCTTGTAGCTTGCACCTTACTATTCAAAACCATCCAGTAGCATGCATAGGTGATTTCAGATGTGCACCAAGTGCTATCACTAGATAGTCTTGCAGCAACAAGATCATAATGGGACTGGAGATTCCCATTCTTCTCTCTCTCCTTTGCTAGTGCTTCTTTCAATGAATGCACCTCATTCCATAAGTACTCAACTAAATGCCTACAATTCCAAAGTGACTTGGTGTTCTGTATGATGCAACCAGAGACTGCATTGTACACATTCCTTGGGACATGCTCAATATTCCCTAGCAGTTCAGGGAGAGCATCAATGTGAGTAGCTTCAGAGGGATCCCATTGGAGCTTGGCACCTGCAAGTGTAAGCACCACACATATGAATTACCTATAACAAATAATGAATGCAAAGAAGCACAATAAACCTAGACACTACGTGCAATACATAACATACACATACCTAGTTCTAGATGAGCTTCTTGTAGGCAAGCAACCACATCATCAATGATGCCTTTAACAAAGTCTATCTTACTAGGCATCTCAGGCCATGGTCTTAGCTAGTCAGTTGGTGTAGGACAAGCAGGGGAGGTTACTTTGATTGGAACCAGTGTTCTTGACACCTCTACTTGAGATGCATGTGCCTCAAAAGTCTCAGCATCTACCTCTGATACCAGAAACAACCAAGGTAATTAAGAACAATGCATGAAAATTAAAAGGTACAAAGACATATATTGTGCTGAAAGGAACATACCAGAAAGCCCTTTGCTATTTAGCTGGGGCAAATCACCAAGCTGTAAAGATCCATTGAAGAAGCCATCAAGGACATCTCTTTCATTACTCGAATGGACATCTCTTTCATCATTGGGTTGCCTGAGTGCATCCATAGCCTCTACAAGCTTCATCCCCATGATGTCTGTCACATCTTCCTCTTACAAGGTGCGAGGTTCTTCAATCATTTCTTCTCTTTCCTTTACTTCTTCTTCTAGCCCTATGACAATCACTTCAGGATTAGCCATCGAGGCCAAAGTCTCTCTCTCTCTCTTTGAACTTTCCTATGATAATTCTAGAATCTTAGAGTTAGTATAACATAGTATATATAATGTATAGATAAAAAACAACAAATAACAAATAATTTATAACAGTAAAATAAAATACTTACCTTCCATTGGCAGCACAAACCAAATCTTCTTTTTCCTTGGTGGTATCACATCTGGAGAAGGCTCCCTTGGGTGTTCTTTTCTCTTCACCTTCATCTTGGACTTCCCAACGGTCTCGTTAATCAAATGTTCAGCACTTGTCATAGATATGCATAGCCCAGGTGGTTCCAATTCCAAACTATCACAGGAATGATGGGAACAGCTCGCTGCACCTCCACTAGTAACTAATATTGATTTCTCAAAGTCTTCTAGTGGATCCTAGGATCTAGTGGTGCTAATTAGGTGGCAAATCCAAGGATGGGACAATTGCAAAAGATCCCTCAAAACATAGCAGTTATCATTATAAACCACTAAGAACTTAGTGAACCTACGTAAGTACCCTGCAAAGAAGACAAAGGTAAAATGGGATTTAGCATGGGTGTTTGAACATAACCTGATGATCTCCCCACAAAAACCAAATATAAGAAACTATGCCCAATTGTAGTGTCGGCCTATCTCTAAAACTGCACGTATGACACATGCAAACTCGATCCCAAGGTTTCTTCCTTGAGAAAGAGATTTGGGAAATGCCCATGCCCAGAAGCGAGGATATAGAAAGTTCACCTCCACTGAACAGGTGTCTTCTTGCATGGCAAAACCTTTATGACCCTGAGATACACCTAACCATTCCTCCAGCTCTTTTGTAACCTGGCCCTCCTTGGTTGCTTTATCTGTGCCCACCATGGCACCATCAATGGGCATGCCAAAAAGATCAGAAATGAATTCAATGGTCAACTATTGTGCTAAAATGGGAAGCATCATCATTGAAAGAATCTACAATAGTGACCATATCAGTAGCCAAAATGCTAGGAGTCAAAGCTGAAAAAAAGTCCATAAGACCCACCAGGGTAAGGCGACTGATGGTCAACTCAAAAGCTCCCCTTCGTAACCACTTTTGTGATTGCTCCACCTCCTCAAATTTTATAAAAAGGGTGGCCTTAGTATGCCTCGTTATAATAGTGACTTCTTCAGGAGGGATTGTTTTTGTAAAGAGAAAACATAGAGAAAAAAGTTAAAAACATGGTACACAATAATGTAACCAAAAAGGAGAGAAAATGTAGTCTAGAATATGGCCATTTACCATCAGTAAGTGGAATAGGTAGAAAAGGTGTAGGATCAATTCTTTGAGGGAAGATTATCCCATTAGAAGACCATCCCTCATGTAACCAACCACGAACCTAGTAGTGCTCACAGGCTCTTCAAAACTACCTATGGTAGTCAACAAGGGCCACCTTTGTTTGGTCTAACACCATAACATGAAGAATGGGGCCTACAATGAACATCTCTAGTGCTATACATGATAAGGCAAGTCCACCATCATCATCACGCATCCCATGTTCATCAAAATGGGGCCTGCATGGGAAAACAACATTTACATTTTGATGATGACATAAAATTCAAAGGGGAACCATAAATTAAAGTAAGGCACAAAGAAGCATACCTGTCCACCCTATATACCATTCCAAGTGGGTTTTGGAATAGAGTGTGCACACAAAAGGCTAAGAAAAGTGTATTGCTGCTATTATAATGACTACAAATAGGCAGCTCCCACACATGAGTCAAGGGACGTGTAGATCTAGGACCTTCAGCAGGGCCTCCCTCAACTCTGAAAAGCCCCTCATTGATATAGGTAATAAAGGCAAGCATGCCTTTTATAGATCCAGGAAACACTCTCTTGATGATGTCACGAGCTAACTATTCACTCAGAAGAGACCATATGATCACACTAAAATTCTACAAAACGAAGGAAAAAAATGAACTAACATTGGGGCAAAACCATATCAAATGGGGCCCGATGTGCATGTCATAGGGGGGTGTGTCCAGTCCAAAGGGGCCAAACCAAGCAAGTACCCCAACAAGCTCAATCTCCAGAAGGGAAGATTTAGGTCCCCTACACATGGCCAAAACATTTGGTAAGTGAAAAGTCTAAGTGTTAACAATAGGGCAAAACCACATAAACAAAAAATAATCACATAAACAAATACGTTGAATGCATAACTTCACCTCATGAGACAAGGACACCAATATCAATTTAGTGTATCTGATGCTCACTCGGGTACATTGAAATCCATTTCATGATAAATCCACATAGAATTACAGAACGTGAACACTCATTGAAGCAAGGTTTAAACCCAGGAAACGATGCAGATCTTCATGTTTTAAGCCCATGATGGGTGTCCCTTGTAGCTTACGCTAAGAACTACCCTACCAAAAACTAATGCTAGGGCCATTTCCAACAACTAAAGCTGAACTGACTTACCTCCCAAGTGACTCACGCTTGGAGGAAGTCACACTGGGCATATTTAGCAAAAATCACATTGTCTCCCCGATGATTTTCTCAAATTCCAACTCATGCTAAAAACCAACTCACATTACCCTAAAACCCTGTGTTCACATTGCCAAGAAGCCTAAAAAACCTAGAAAGCCTAGGCAATTGCCCATGCACACACAAAAGAGAAGGATGGACTGATGATGCCTAGGCCTGACAACATAATGAACAAGAAACCTCTTAGTAACGCAACTCACACTGTAGGCAACATAAGAACATTTTATTCCAACGTAGTTCCTACTACAAGTCAAAAAGAAAAGAAGAAACAAGCCTTCTTCCATGCAATCACGCTAAAGCCCCCCTTGAAAATCATGGTAAGCTTTCCCCTGGAACATTGGTCATTCCCTGCTCAAAAAAATGAAAACTAGTGGTCATGCTGCAAATGAGGGTAGGATGGTCATGTTGCAAATGAGGGCAGGATGGTCACGCTACAAATGAGGGTAGGATGGTCATGCTGCTAGGAAGGTGGAAACACATGGGGGCCACAATGAAAAGAAAAAAAATTGACACTGAAGTTTCCCAAATAACGTAGCTCATGCTGCAACCAAAAATAAAACTAGACTTTCTTGCATTCATGCTGACTCTTCCTTCTCTAGGATGCCAAGAAAACTAAAAATCCTATGGCCCAGGATGCCAAGAAGGCTAAAAACCCTACGACCTAGGGGCCTGAGAACAAAAAAAAAATATTGTAGCTTACACTGCACATTGCCAAGCTCTAAAAACCAAAAATTTATAGTGCACACCTCCCTGCTCAAAAAAAACCAAAAATTTATGGCTCACACTACCCTTGCCCTGAGCCCAAAAAGTGAAAACCCAAAAAATCCAAGAAAATCCCAAAATCACAGCCTCAAAATCTTACCCTAGGTAACGCTGCTAGAGGAAAATAGGGGGGAAACAAACTTACTTGTGCAAGGCCTTCTTCCACGTTGGAATCCTAGCTTGGGGGAGACACTGGAGAAGTTCTTCACTCCCCTCCATGAACGCCAAGGTTACCTACCTCTTTCCTTTGTCTCTGCTTGCCTTCCCTCTTTCCTTTTCCTTCATGTTTTCCTTGCCTTGCTCATGCTGATGTTGACACTAATGCCTTGGCTCATGCTGCCTGCACTCTGTAGCTCATGTTGTTGTGCAAATTTCCAAGAACTCACGCTAACAAAAATGATGCCTAATACTTCAAAAACTCCCTTTTCTAACCTCTTATATTCTTAATTTAATTTAATTTATTACCTTTTATTTTATTTCATCTTTTTATTCTAATTTTACTTTACCATGGTTACATGTTTTTGTTTATGTTATCTCTGCCTTGTGCTTGCCTAATATTCCTTGTCATTCCAGCCTCTAGAGATGAGGCCCAAAAAATTTTTTTATGAGGAAGAGGAGAAAAATTAAAAAATCAACAAGAGGAAAAAAATAAACAAACATATATGAACATATGAAAATACATAACGATGCACGTTTTTTTTATAAAGCTTTAAAATCTCCATGATCTTATTGTGCATTCAAAAAAATTTAAAAATTTAAAAATTTAAAAATGGTGCATATACTTAGTCCAAATGACAAGTCAACACATGTGGCCCGGTATGGCCTTAAATTGCCATGACCACTACGACATCTCCCAATTTTTGTTAGTACATAGTTAGCTTGTATTTAGTAACTCCTTCACCAAGAGGGTGTCTCTTACTCTGCTCCTATTTTAAATTGGCAGGGGCAAGCACATGGCCATCAAGAATATCCTCTCAACATTGTCTCTCAATGGACCATATGGGAAGGTAAAAAGAGAGATCAACCAAGAATCCTTGAATCTAAATCCATCCACCTATACCAATTTAATAGCCTCCACTCAAGAAATGTTAGAATAGCCTTAAAATATGGCTAAAACTCAAGATCTAGAAGCTAACAATATGACTGAAGATCCTCTAGTTGAAATCCCCATTACCACAGTCAATGGCGAAGCCAGAACATTGAAATTAAGTGCCTTACTAGACTTGCAACTTGTAGGTGACATCACTCAAGTATTGAAAAATAACATAAAAATGTTTTCATGGTCATACATAGACATACCAGGACTAGATCCTTGGATCATTCAACACAATATTATCCTTGATGAAAAAATTAAACTGGTAAAACAAAAAGCATGAAAGGTTAGACCTGAGGTAGCATTGGCTATCCGTGCTAAAATCACAAAGCTCTACCAAGTCAACTTCATCTAGGCCATTGATTATTCCGATTGGGTATCAAACATTGTTGTAGTTCCTAAGAAGAATGGTAGTATATGCATATGCATCGACTTCTGTGATCTCAACATAGCCACTATAAAGGATGATTTCCTGTTACCTAGTATTGACCAACTTATTGACACAACTTCTAGGAATGCACTATTATCCTTTATGGATGGGTTTTCAGGATACAACCAAATAAGAATCAATCTAGAACATCAATTCAGAACAACTTTCATGACACCTTGGGGTACATTCTATTACACTATGATGCCATTTGGCCTTTAAAAAGTAGGAGCTACATATCAACGAGCAATGACATACATATTTAGTGATTACATGATCAATCTTCTTAATGATTATGTTGACGATATCGCGGTCAAATCTAAAACTACTGAACAACATGCAAAAGATCTAGACTTAGTACTTAAGCATTGTTTCAAATACGATCTTAGACTCAATCCAAATAAATGTGTCTTTGGTTTCAAAATAGGCAAGATGCTTGGTTTCGTAGTCTTTGAAATAGGAATATGGGTAGATGCTGATAAGGTTAAGGAAATAACTAATATGCAACTACCAAAGACTCTTACCGAACTATGTGGTCTTCAAGGTAGGCTACAATTCATTAGATGCTTTATCGAGAGGTTGATAGATAAGTTGAGACCTATGTAGAACCTATTACAAAAAAATGTACATTTCCAATGGACCCAACAATGTCAAGAAGCATTCAAGAACATAAAGCAAGAATTGGCTCAACTACCAACAGTTTATCCCCCTCAAGGTGATAAACACTTCTACATCTACCTTGCAACTTCAGATTCTTTTAATGCATCAATGCTTTGTCAAAAACATCAAGATGGAGCCGTGATCCCTATATATTACCTAAGCCATGCTTTAATTACCTATGAATAACGATACAACTATGTAGAGAAATCATGCCTAGCCCTCATTTTCTCCTTGAAGAAATGGCAGAATTATCTCTTCCACAATCAAGTTTACATTATTTGCAAGGATAACGTACTCCGCACCATCACTAACAACATCTATGAATTGAGTAGGATATCTAGGTGGAAAGTAATGATCACAGAATTTGACTTACACTATGTTGTTCAATCTTCCATAAAAGGTCAAGCAATAGTCACACAATTAGCTGTCTCACCAACGCATGATCAAGCAATAGTCAACCCTAAATTCCCTGATGAGAATGTTAATAGTATAGACACCGTACCTAACAACTATGAGGTAATTCTCTATTTTGATGGAGCTTTGACCTCCCAAGAAGGAAGAGCTGAGGCCATTTTAACATACCCCTCTAGAGAAATCCAACCCTTCGCCTACCGATTAACCTTTCCTTGTACCAATAACGTGGCATAAAATGAAGGTCTTCTTCAAGGTCTTCAAACAACATTAACTTCAAGAATCTCACGTCTTATAGTTCAAGGTGATTCATAGCTATTTATTAATCAAGTCATTGAGGTTTATGCATGTAAGGCTCTCCATTTGCAACCATATTGTGATTTAACCAAACATTTGCTAAGACAACTAGTAGAAACTGATATACAACATGTCCCTAGAAATGAAAACACCATTGCTGATGCACTTGCCACACTAGCCTTAAACATGACACCTGAAATGTTCCATGCATTGCCTGGCTCCATAACAAGTTTTGTCAAACCTATAATTAACACTCTTGATGGAATTCCTATAGCATCCGTTAGTAAAACACACAAAATAGAATGGTACGATGATATAAAAGAGTACCGTTGAAGAGGTGAACCTCCACAACACTTGACAAATGCTCAAAAAGACATCGTGCAAAAACATTCCTAACAATATGCATTAATAGGGGATACATTGTGTCGTAAATCCTATGAAGGCATTATGCTAATGTGCATTAGTAGCATTGATGGTTAAACAATTGTAGAGCAAGTCCACGAAGGACTTTGTGGAGGGCACATAGCACCAATACAATGGCAACGAAGATTAGGCGCTTAGGCTATTACTGGCCACATATGGAATATGATTGCATCTCCAAGGTTAGAATGTGTGATGTTTGCTAGAAGCATGGTAATCTAATACATGTGCCACCTAACAAATTGCATATGACACAAATCACATAGCCATTCCAAAAATAGGGATTAAACTTAATTGGACCAATAACACCATCATCCTCTACAAGACATAGCTTTATTATCACTACAACTGAATACTTCACAAAATGAGTAGAAGCTATTCCCCTTAGGAAGACCACATCTAAACACGTTTGCACTTTCATAATAGAAAATATCGTGATCCATTTTGGTATTCTGATGACCATCATTACTGACAATGGGCCACAGTTCAACAGTGCATATACTAAAAGCTTTTGTGAAAGCCTAGGTATTAAACATGCATTTTCATCACCCTACTACCCACAGAGCAATGGTCAAGTAGAGGCTACAAACAAAACTATCATCATGGTTCTCAAAAAGATGCTAAATCAGAGCAAGGGATGATGGCATGAATAATTAGTCTATGCATTGTGGGCATATAGAACGACACATCAAACACCTATAGGTAAAACTCCATATAGCCTTGTAAATGGATCTGAAGTTGTTTTGCCTTTAGAAATACAGGTCCCCTTATTGCATATAGTCAAAATAATGAACTGCGCATTGTTGACCTTGATTCAGTAGAGGAAGAATGTATGCAAACACTTGATCAAATAGAATGGTACTAGAAACAACAGAGGTAAAGGCACAAACATGATCTCCATAAATACCCAATCAAAGAAGAGGATCTAGTCCTTAAGGCTTCCCGTGAACATCCAAACAAATTCTCAGCCAACTAGGAAGGGCCATACTTGGTCACCAAGGTGTACAATAATGGAGCATTGAAACTTTCTAATCCATGGACAGGAACGAGGTTACTAATCCTACAAATCATTTGTACCTGAAATGGTACTATGTCTGATAAACTTGAGGTATGTAAAAGTCTTGGGATCATGACTTAAAACTGATACCACAGAAAAGTCCTGACATCATGACTTAAAATTGATACCACAGACAAGTCCTGACATCATGAATTAAAACTAATACTACAAAAAAGTCCTGGCATCATGACTTAAAACTGATACCACAAAAAGTCCTGGCATCATGACCTAAAACTAATACCACAGAAAATTCCTGGCATCATGACTTAAAACTGATACCACAGACAAGTCCTGGCATCATGACTTAAAACTGATACCACAAACAAGTCCTAGCATCATGACTTAAAACTGATACCACAAAACAATCCTAGCATCATGACTTAAAACTGATACCATAGAACATCCTAGAGTCATGAAAATATACCGACATCATAGAGCTTTGTTCGGTATAATGCTAAACTGCAACATCTATCCACCATGACATGAAACTAGGATCTCGAGTCCACTAAGACTATAAACTAGCTTGCCTCTTCACAATCCGTTACGACTATAAACCAGCAATGCACCATCCACTACAATGCTAAACTGGCACCGTCCAAAGGGTTATGATGTGAAACTAACTTGCAACAGTCCGCTAAGATTATAAACTGGCGACATCATCAATGATCAGGCAAGAACTTGAAAAGATGTGTTTCTGCAATTGGATGTTCATTTTTCACAAAGACTTGTTGCATAATTTGTCTCATGGGCCTTAATGAAGCTGATGCTATTCATAATTCTGTCTGCTTTGAAAATTACATGCAGTGGCTCCATCTCCTTATTTAAAGTGCTTAGCTAACTAACTCATTTGTGGATTTTCTGTCTCCTTGGAGTTGTGTTTGCAAGATGACATGCCTATGGTGTTCGTGCATAGATGCACTTCATCATGACGACAAGGTATCACATTCTTCCTAACACCCGCAACTAAGTTAATCAATCCATTCATAAGTACATTCTTGACTCCCAATACATCCCCTATTTTTCCATCATGCCCCCTTATCCTATTTGATTACATCCCCTAGATACATTGTATCCTACTCACCTCAAATCCCTTGATACACTATTGCACATTGTAACTCCCTAAGCAGTTGCAATGCAAAACACAGTACACAATGCATGACACAAAAAAGCAAGCACTTGAACACGAGCAAAGTACTAAAAGAAAGCTCTTTCAAAAAGATCAAAGAAAAAGAAAAAGAAAGACAAAACAAATAAAAAACAAAAGAAAATAAGAAACAAACAAAAAGGAAAAGAACAAAAATGTGAAAGAGAAAAATGCATGGAAAAGGTCTTTGTGACCTTATTAACATCATAAACAAAAGACTATTGGCTATTCTCATGCAAGCCCTAGGTGAGAAGGCAATTGTCTTAAAAAATAGATACACTTGTGTCTCAAAGAGACCATGTTGCACACCATCACGTGGCTTTGGCTATTTACAATGGGCCTTGTAAACACTCTATAAGAGTCCCATTTCTCCAAAGAATGCACTTCTTATGTCTTGGCTCTGAGTTTGCTGAACACTGGCTATGGACAAGGACCAAAGATATAGCTCATTCACGTGAGAGAATTTCTCTCCCACAATCCTGGTAGCAATCATAACCCTTGATCAACTCCTGACCTTCCCCCAATTAAAATCCCTTTCCTATTGAACCACATTCCCTCAATCCCATGTACTTTTGAAAATGGTGCGATGACATCTAACCAAGCGCTGATGGTTAATGCTTGATGCTTGGTTGTTCATGGTGTTTTGCACTTCTTTGTTGATGCCTCTCGGGTGGATTCCTCTAGACATCAATAAAGAGGAGCCAATGAAACACCACTAATTTCAGCCTAGTATTTTGAAATGAAAATGACCCAAGCCCTTTCGAAGTTTTCGGAGGCAAAATTTGGCTAAGGCATGGAGCTCACACCCAGCTTGCCCAAGGCAGCTTGCTCACCCTTAGCATGAGCAACTCCAAACAGCATCAAGACTGAGTTAAAAATGATCTGATTTCTAAGTTGTGAGCCATCCTCGAAGCACATCCTTGACAGCTTTAGGTCCCAGCCTTCAAAATGTCAGAGATTTCAGATTTTAGCTCAAAATTGCAAGTTTTCAGACTTCAGCTCAAAATCGCAAGTTTTCACAAGTTTTTGAGGTCACGCTGTAGCGTGAGTCCAACATGACCTGCCATAAATAGCTCAAGAAAAGTCATTTTCAACCTTAGTTTATGACTCTCAAGATCAACCATAGCCAGACAGTTGTTGCACTCAGGAATAAGGCTTCAAAGTTCAAAATTTGATGAAAAATTACAAGTCTTTGCTCACTCATGTTGAGGTCATGCTAAAGTCACACTGCAGTGTGAGTGTAGTGTGAGCATAGCATACACATGCTGAAGACATGCTAAAACATGCTGCGACAAAATCAAATCACGCTGGAAGTCTTTCTCAGACAATGACACCTCAAAAAACCATGGAACCACTCGAACCGACACCCTACAGCAGTCAAGTCACAGATGCAAAATTTTTAATAGAGCTAGGACCAATTTCTCTCTTTGTACATCAATAGTTCATTGTAAATCTTCATTTGTGGGCTTGTCAGGCCCTCACAGTCCAAATAGTATGTGCTTCCATGAGCTTGAGTAAGCCACACACTATAAGATATGATGAACCTAGTCAAGAATGTAGCTTGCCCACACATGTCCAACTCACACATAGCTGTCCATTGGACACATGTCGCTAGATCCATTTTCCTCTCATTTCCTAGCCATTGATTCCATTCTTGAATTTTGTACCTGAGCCCAGCCCAACCCTATAAATACCCTATCAATTCACATAAATGGCGTTGAAAATTTTGAAGGTTTATGGCTTAGGAAACACAAACCAACAATCCTTGGGTGCTCGGTCACACTTGACTTCTAGCATCCAAGCACTTCTAAAAGACATCACATCACCCCGAGGCTTAGCGCTTGACCTACCATCCACACATGAAGGTATGCTTTGACCAGTGCACATCTTTTTCTAAGCATTACAATATAGTTCATTTTTCCAACCATTATATTGTTTTTTCTGTTTTACATTTAGTTTACATTTTATTTACAATACAATTTTTGCATACATTTTTTTTTTACATTTTGTGTGTACTGTTTATGTTTTAAAACATTAGTTACAATAACCCCAACGCAAGCCATAGTTTACACTTGGGGAAGTCCTTGGTTGATTTTCGTGTAGACCATCCAAGGCACTCTACCTTTGTTTACCTTTCCAGCTTGCTCTCAAGCAAAGACAGGGTCAACTGTGTCTTCTTGACGATCTTTTGGTGTTTATTTTCCCTTCTAGCCTTACATTGATGATTTAGGTCAGTACAGAGTGGTAAGCCCAAAGGGCATCATTGAGTTTTGTGCTCCAGTCTCTCCTATATTTGCTAATTATTCTCATTAAGATCTTAGTGATCTCTCTATTGGTACCCTTTACTTTACCATTGGCATGGGGATGGTAAGGTGCTCTTAATTTATGTTCAACCCCTAAGCATTGCATGAGCTTCTAAAAGGTGGTGCCTATAAAAAGAGTACCATTGTTAGAAATCAAGGTACATGGCACTCCAAACTTATTTACAACATTTTTGTTATAAAATCAATGATGAGTTGTGAGGTACCCCTACACTCAACCAAACAAATACAAGCATTTCATGCATGATCTAGTTGAACTCCACAAATAGGCTAGTTATGGTATCTAGATAGTTACTTGTTAATCACAGTTCGTTGTCTTCCCACCTGGACTAGTATTTGCTTTTTCATGTATGGTTTAGTCCAAAGTGAGGTGTATGATGTGGTTTCTAACCTAGTGCTACTCCTGGAGGCAATAGAAAATAACTTGTTAAGCTAATAGAGAAAGCGTGAAGAGAGTCTAACCTAGCCTAAGTGCGATGAGCATCCGTCCCTTAATCATACGTACACATCTTGGACCTCATGTATGACTACTGCTAGGATTACCAAGCACATTTCCTAGGTACGCTACTGGGATACCAACTAGTCACACTTAAATTCTCGTGATTAAGTTGTACTCATTCCACATTTGAGGAGTTTACGGTGAGGAGATATTAACTATGAAAGAAATAAATAACAATAATAATTAAATAATTAAACTAAGTGAAGGTTGAAATGATGAAGTAATCTCAATCTTTATTTCCAATCATGTGTATGTCCAAGTATGTCACACTCGAATGAAGGTGTCATACAATTACAATCATCACACTATGGGCATGCACTCGAGGAAAAGGGTTGAGAAGAACTAAAATGAAAGATAACTTCTAAAATGAACTACAAACTAATTCTAAAAAATAACTACCAACTACTTGTGCCTACATGTGTTTTTATAGGCCCACATAGAAGTCACAATATCACACATCTGATATTGCTAGCTAGATCACAATATCAGGTACACAATATCATGTGTCCAATATTGGAGCCTAATGAATCACGATTCATCATAATCCCACGACTGAATGAAATCTTGTCCTCAAGTCCAAAAAAATTAGAACAAGCTCCATTTATTACACAATGAGGAGGTATGGGATTATTAACTAACTAGGAATTTATTCATGCTATAGTGGAGAATTAAATAGAAAGAAATTGGAACAGACACATAAAAAATACAAAATCACAAAATTACAAAATTTTGTGGAACTCATGTGGTTCTTGGTGGCAGTGGTTCCTCCATGGATGCTTCCCCTTGTCTTGTGCTCTAGGCTTCTGAGATTGATACCATTGAAGAAGCGCCTGACATTTCTCCTCTTCTATCTAAGGATTATGATTTGTCCATGCTGATGTTCCAATGTTTGATGGAGTCGGCACTTCCCATGGACACAGTAGCTATGGGAACACTTGATTGGCTTTGACATGCCATGCCACAAATAGTCATCCTTCCTCTTCATAGGCTCATGCCTTGACCTCTCCACCTTTTTCTTGGCCAGATTGTGCAGCAGGAGTTCCCTAATGGATGCTGAATGATTATGCCTCATACTCTGCATGTTTTTCATGAGGTCCTTGGCCTCTGCCTTTTCCTAGACATTCAGTTGCACCTTGAGAAGGTCCTCCTTGTTGTCCTCTTTTAGGGTCCATCTATAATCACACAAAGATAAATTGTTAGTAAGGTTATTGAAAGAAGTTCAATTATTTCATACCTTACTCATTGCCTATAATAAATGTTGAATTCTTTACTTAGTGTGATTTTAGAGTTAGAAATTTTTTAAGGAAGTTTTCCTAAAAGTTTAATGTCAAACCTAATTTGTTTAGGTGACACATAAAAGGACATGGAATGGTTTTGAGGAACGTTTGATAAAATGATGACAAAGGAAAGAATAGATTTGGCAATGAAGTACTTAGAGGGTATAAAATGATGTGGTGATGTGCAACAAGTACAAATTACAAAAGTCAGACAAGTGGGTCCTCCCCAAAGTAGGTTCCAAACTATAATGCCCTTGCATACCCACACCTTAAAATTTCTATAGGTACTAGAAGGGTTAAATGTAATCCACACTAGTTCCACAAAACACACACATGTAGATACCACCATGATGAGGTATGAATTCAATGCTACACAAGATACAAATCACAAATACATGAACAACAAGATGAGGCAAATTGTAGAAGGGATTGCAGAGATTGGGACATGAGGTAGCTAACCCAAGGCATACTAAATCCTGAATGTAAGGCATGATTAATGTGTCATTAACTTCTCACTCAAAAATTAGGACCAAGTCCAATCCTCTAATCAGTGACATCACATTGTTTCATCCCAATGATAGAAAACAACAAGAGAATCATGAATGCAAGGGGTATGATCACTTGCTATTTCATACAAGGGAGGAGTGATTCTTGCTTTGTGGCACTTTTTTTTGTGTTCTTTTTTTTTGTGTCAATGCTTAATCTAGAGAAGTCACCCACCTTTAGGCATGGCTACATTTCTTTCTAGTGGGACCCCCTAGAAGACCATGGGTTTCTTTTATTAAGTTCCTTTATTACTATTACTCCCATTTTTTGCTAGATCTATAAGGATCTTAGCACAACCAGGCTGCATGATAACTCCTACAGATGTCACCAAAGAGAATCCACAAGTCCCCTTGATGTTATACTTTGGCCATTCCCTCTTGGTCCATCCTTCTTCGCTCTAGGTATAATGAGCACAAAATTACATTAAGTTTTAATGATGTTAAGAATATCATTGTACCTAGAGTAGAACCTCTTATTAATAGAATGGGTGGGTGGATGTGATGGGCTCACTATCCAAATAATTAGTTACTCAAGACTTGATAGCATAGAACAACACCTCAACCAATGGATTACATGAGTATTTTATTTACCGATGAGATTACCCTTAAAAAGATAAAACAACAAATTGAAAAATGAAAAACTGGAAAATAAAAAATTGTAAAATTAAAGAAAAGAAAAAATATTTATTAATTCTGCTTGTTAGAATAGGAGATATTCCCCATAACTAAATGGTTGAGCATATCTAGAATTAATAAATGGAAGGTTAGGATCCTTGCATGTTGAAAATATTGGGACCTAGTCATACTTAACCCATTGGGGTGCACACACTTGATTAGAGCTGACATAGTGAGGCAAGTTATAAGATGTGGTAAATTTATAAGGAGTTGATCCACTATGGTACTTGTGACCATAAGATATTATGAAAGGATCAACATGTCTCCCCTTGTGGCTATATTCATTGGGCAGCATGGTTGTTGGAGTATTGAATGGTGGCCCTAATAAGGTAACATGAGGCATTGAGTTCGAAGAAGAAGATGCACCACAGTGTTGGACTTGTGTTAAGTTGGTGGATGTAGTGGTTTTTGAACTGTGGTGTCCCTTTCTATGATCACATCTAAATAAGGAACACCTATGATGTTATAGAGGATTCCCACTGCTGTTGATAATAGAAGCACAGGTAACATTCGTGGGTTGATGCTATGGTGCAAATATTTCAGGTACAATTGGTGGCAATATAGAAGGAGGTGAAGGATGAGAATTTTCAAATTGAGAAGAAGTGTAAGGTACCCAAGGTAGTGGCCTTGTTGGTAAGGATACAGGTTGATAATATTAAGGAGAATAATAATAATGTGGCAAGATAGAGGATGTTGACCCAGTTGGGGAAACAGGATGTTGAACTTGATAAGCACTTAGATTTGGGTGGTATGAAGGGTGTGACCAGTTTGGGGGTGGCCTCCCCCATAACTGGGATTGTTTCCACTATGATTGAACATAGTATTTCTACACAAAATCTAAACATAACATTCTTTCCCAATGCTCATGTAATTTTGACAAGATTGGGCATTGGCCCTTGGGGTGATCGTACAGGAAAAATTTACATTGATATGTATGATTGGAAGTTAAGTTCTTATTCTCTTCAACCCTTCTTTTCAATTTTCTAATGGTATTCCATCATGTTTCCTAGTTCATCATAACTCTATCTCCAATAATGTTGGCATATTCTCCACATTTTTCATGTATACACTTCATCATCTTATTGATCTTTGCCTCAATTTTGTCTAGTGATTGTAATATTGGCAAAGATGGTTCCACCTCCTTGAGATGAGTTGATTTTTCCTCTTTCTGATTATGGACCTTTTTTGATTTAAAATTTTGGTCCCATTGATATTTTTCAACATTCTCCCATTTAGCCATTTCTCCTTCTTCTTTTGCTACCCACTTGTTAAGCTCTTGGACTTGGTGGATTCGTAGCTCATATCATTGACCTCAAGCATACATCCCTAAGGTTTCCCTTATTTTATTATGGAGTCCATCTATGATGTGGTACATTAGCCTTTCCTTGGAGAACCCATGGCCTGGGCAGTTGTTTAACAATGCATAATATCTTTCTATGGCCATGTCCAAGGGTTCATGTTGCACTTATTTCCATTCTTGGATTTTTCTCCTCAAGGATGATACTCTTGCATAGGTTTGATATCTTTCATTGAATAGTTCTACCATTTTTGGCCAACGTTGAATTGATTTTGGTTTTAACAACCTATACCATACTTTTGCTTGGCTAATGAGTGTCGTAGGAAAGAGCTTAAGTTTTTTCCATCCATTATCAATGTTATTCCATACATAGGCATCATGGAAGGCTTGTAGATGATGTTGTGGATCTAAATCATAGCCTCTTGAAAAATTAGGAAAGTTGTTTAAGTCAAGCATGGATACACAACTTTCCTTATGATGCCTGCGAGATATTCGAACAGCCTCTTGTATTTCCATTAGGCTTGTAGTGGTCAGTAGGGGTTCATCATCACTAGGTATGTTATGCAATTATGAGTTGGGACGATGTTGTTTGTGTTTATGCTCATAGGAGACCCCTACATCAGATTAGCTACTCCAAACTTCATCTTCATCATTTTATAATTCATTGGTTCTCCAATGAATTACCTTACTGGTTGTTGTGTTATCATAGTCTTGTGAGAGAGACATCGTTGTGTGTGACTTAATTGAATTTAATTTAATTTATTTTCTAAAGGATATATCATTAATACTTGTTACAATGATCTTGTATGATATAACTAATCTATACACTCTTTGACTCCTACTATGGGCACTCAAAAAATATTCTAACTCTTAAGTGGAAAAACTACTAGAGCTTTACTACAACTATGAGACTTATGTCATAAATGTGGTGGGTATGTGCACATTTATAGGCAATATAGGATTACTCATCAATAGGTACATGTCAATGGGTTAAACCTTGTGTCAAAGGGATCACATTGATGAGATCTCATCAATGGTGTCATGTCAACAACATCTCATTGACATAGCCAAACTATGATGACTCATCACACATTCTAAATCTATTGTTTATTTTACTTATATTTGTATTTGTATGTTAAAGGACAAAACTTGATCATCACAATGTTCCTATGGGTCTAGTTAAAACAACAATGTTATATAAACTTACTTTAAAACTCCTAAAATCTTTTAGAACTCAAGTTTTCAAAAACAACAATGTTATATAAATAATAATTTTTAAAATTTATAATGAAATAATGAATTTAGAACATGCTTGAAAAATTATAAAAGAAGGAATTTTGAATAGGTAGAAAAATAAAATAAAATTTTATTATAAGATATTAGACTTAAGCTACATGTCTAAGGATGATGAAGTCAAATATTTGAATTTAGGAATTTTTGATTTCATGGATCCTATGACTATTAGTCCCAATAGGGAAGGTGTAAAATAGTTTGTTCAAGATCAAGTACAATAACCATCTATTGCAACTCGTAATGCAATTCATGCAGGTCATGGTACTAGGTTTGGACATGGCTAAGGCGATGGCCAAAGATGACCACAGATCATAGAAACTAGATATCCAAAATAGATGAGTATAGGGGAGAGAAGATAATTTTAGAAATGAGAATCAAAATTATGTGAGTGAGAACAACAATGGATTCTAAAAAATTCAAGAGTACATAGAAAATTTATTTATGCATATTCTAAAAGTTCAAAACAAATAAAGTTTTGTATTTTACATCTCTAATTTTAACGTGTGTAAATATTATCATGTTATTTACTTATTTACATTGCAAATATTTTTTTAAGCTTCATCAACTTCAAATCGTCTCTCATCACTTGGAAATTCATTCTCTAAAATGATCCACATTATTGATAATAACAATGTAAATAATCAATAAGAAATGTAGGTTATTATTATCTACCCATACTCAAGTTAGTATATATTATTATTAAATATTTAATTCAAATTTTCTAACATCTTTTACTCTGGTAGGACATTGGAAATGCATCTATGCCTCTAATTCAAGCTACATTCATGCTAGAAATCACAAACATAGAAGAAAAATTGCAACAAGATCAACAAGTGTAGTATAGCAAGAGTGAGTGTTGAACACTGTACCAATAGTGTAAATACCTTCTTTAGAAGCTATTCAACTTTTTCCAAACTTGTAAAAAGCATCTACAAAAATTGCTCATGTGATACAGAATTTTAATAATGTAAGTAGAAGTTTTACAAATACATGTTCTTGCAATGTATGTAATGAAATGTTCCTTAACATATTATTGGACTCAATTAGAAGTAGAAGATCAACATTTAATAGGTTTATTAATGAAATGAAATGAAATATTTTTCGTAGTTTTGGTTGTGAGATCAAAATATTTTTTGTTGAAAATAACATGGATCTAGAAATCCAACCACCTACCCTAGCCTATTTAACTAAGGTTGAAAAAAATGTTAAATGCAAAAAATCAATGCCATAATGCAAGTTACACATGTAGTTGGTAGATAGTTTAGGTATAAGGGTCACACAATTAGCTTTTCTTAGGTTTTCACACTAATTTCTAAGAGACTTTCTCTTAGAATTAGAGATTTCCCTTTTTTGATATTAAGAAAAGTAGATCAAATGGACATCAAGTATAATTTGATTATTAATAAGAGACTAGTTTATGAATACTTTCTTTTTAAGAAGGCAAATAATCCATACTATCAGGATGTCGAGATCGATGTGCATGCATTAGATGATGTTGCTAATATCGGTGATCTTACCATCTTTCATAACATTCCTCATATTCCATTGTCAGAAAAGGATGGAGAAATGAGATTGCATTTTTATGGTCTATTACTTCAAACAAATGAAGAAAACATTATCTATCATACATCATCAGTTTTACAATGTCCTAGAATTATAAGAAAGAAAATTAATTGGATAAGAGAAGGGATGCATAATCCATCATTGCAAGATTCAAGCATTGCTCAATGACCTTCCATGTCTAAATCTCCTATTAATGATTTTAACATGATGGGGATATTTATGATGGCATTTCCAAGCCTTTTTCCTAAAGGAAAATGTAATTTTCTTAAATGAAGAGGTAAAGATGTCTAACTTCATGAATATGCAAAATATCTTATTTGCTACAATGATGGTAGATTTGGACGTTACAAGCATTTCAAGTAAATATTATTTCTCAATTTTTTTATTATTTTTATTATTCATGATATTTTTAAAAACATTGAAGCAATGATGTGCAATTTATTTTTAGGTATTATATTTATAATATCATTAAAAGATGATGAGAAATGGAATCTACATTTGTACTTTTTTAAATAAATATTATTTATGCACCCATAACTATTGAGGAACTACATGAGCAATTGCATAATGCTCCATCACATGTCATTGTTGACAATTTAATGCAATATGGTACCTCCATTCGCGATACATAGTAATTTATATTTTTTTTTACTCCAAGTGCAACAAATCTCTATTAGCTAAAGTTGCATAATCTAATGAAAGGAGATTAACTTGAAAACTCATCAAAATTAAAACAATGGAGGTAGAGTAATATCATAGAAAATCCACATATAGTTGTAGAATTCGTGCATCATCATCGCATTGCCTTTTTAAAAACTATTTTGATGAATGAATTTCATGTTGTTAACTACTCAAAATGATATGAGTGGCAGAATCATGGGTCTCCACATGTGCATGGTTTCCAGTGGATACAAGGTGCTCCAAAGGTAAATGAACTCAACCATAATGATCCTATCATACGTATGATAGAAATTTTTTAATTTAATTACATATGCAAGGAATTCGAGATTTACAACTAATGGACATCCAAATAATATAAGTTCTTGTTCATATTTTATGTTCTTTTCACAAAGTTCTTTTATTAATATTGGTTGGAATATGAAAATATTGATTCTCCATTATTATATCTTCCAATTTATCTTTCCAATTAGGCTTTATGTGTAAATATGTTGAATCATTCATGTGAGTTAACTACTAAACAACTATGATGTATGGATCTTGAAATTGATTATGCTAATTTGCTTAATGATTTTCAAAGACATATTATCTACAAACCTAGTGCATGCTTAAGAAAAGGTAATGGTAGAGAAGTTTGTGGGTACCACATTCTAATCAAATTGTTATTTCCTTACTATTTCTTTACCATTGCATTCATTTCTATTAGTAGGTCACCTTTAATTTATCTTGGAATAAAAATTATATAGATATTTAACTCCCATATCTTTCAATTCTAGGTACAATGTTTCTTGGTTGTTATCTTTATAATCCACTCTTCAAAGGGATTTGGAAAATAATAGTGAGATTACTTATGTTCCTCAAAGAAACAATTTGATGCTTAATATTCATAATAGAATGATGCTTCAAGGATGGAGAGAAAATAAATATTTTTAGAAAATAATGTCACAATATGTTATCAAAAAATATATTGTAAAAAATATAGCTAAATCATAGAAGAAATCACAAATTTTTTATGACATGTTGCTGCAAATTTCAGAGTCAAGGAATCCTCATGAGGATGCTTTATCAGTCTATAGAAGGCTCATGATGGATGTTGCTATAGATAGAGACATTGGTGTTATGTAGGTATGTCACATGTTTATGAGCTTTCTTTGGTAAAATATAGTCATGTTTTCTAAACACTCAATATTTCTCGAGGTGTACAAAAAAGTTCGAATTAATTTGGAGGAAACTAATGAAGGTGAAAACTATACAAATCTTATTAATATGTATCAAAAACATTTTCTTTCGATGGAGGGTGTATAATTGCTGTAGGATTTTAGAAAATACAATTACAACATGAAGAATAAGAACCAAATTAGATGCTATTGTGAGATATTATCACAAGCTTCTCATCCCACCAAAGTAAGAGGAACAAAAATGGATTGAATACTATTTTNATTGTGAGATATTATCACAAGCTTCTCATCCCACCAAAGTAAGAGGAACAAAAATGGATTGAATACTATTTGACTATGTTGTGGTTGCATTATCCATTTAGAGATGTGAGGTAAGATCTTGATTCTAATGATGAGAAGATTGAAATGAAGTGGCTGTCCATTTAACATCTGTATGTAGCATTAAAGATTAATACAGAAGAAGAATTCTAGCAAGCTTTATAGGAAGAAAGACAATTTGTAGATGTAACTCCTCAAGTGTAGGATCATGAAGAGCATGATTTTGAAATCCTCAATCATCATCTCTTATCAATAGGTCATTTCTAGAGAATAGAATTGGAGATGCTTGGCCTATGAGATGTAGATAGGATGCATGATTGGATGTTATAGTATATGGGAGAGGATGTTGCAAAGTTCACTATAAGCTTTATTGCTAGCAATAAATCATCTCAATTCATGATTGTCATTCAGCGTGACTATGGTGCCTATGAATCTGATAAGCTAGATGCTAAGCAAAAAAAATGCTACAATAAAATTGTAAGACACATGATGTTTTCACAATTAATAGATGAAATTGTTACCCCTTTACGAATGATTATCCAAGGAATAGTTGGTACAGGAAAGTCATTTCTCCTAGGTACATTTCATAATGCTTTTATGAAATATTGTCATGAAAAGCATAATACTTTACTTGTCATGGCATCCACAAGATTTGCTACATATAACATTAATGCAACAACCATTCATTCCAATTTGAGCATTGGGATAGGTATGTACAAAGAACTCGCTTCCTTTGTAAAGATAAGTATACAACATTAACTTTCCCAGGTAAGATATATAATAATTTATAAAATTAGTTTTGTGGGGGAAATATTATTATAGAGCATTGATAAAAGACTAAGAGAGATTTTTCTCGAGAATCATAATGAGTTTTTTGAAGGAAGATCAATTATACTCATAGGTGATTTGGGTTATCTTTCTCCTATGCTTGATGTTGTGCCTTATACATCTAGGAATCCAAATCTTATAGGATTTTGGAAATCATTTTATACAATTTTTGTGTTAGATGTAGTTTTTTGTTAGTTTGGAATTGATTCTAAACAACAAAGATTCAACAAAGTATTGATGCATATCAGAGAGGAAAAAAGCCTCGATGTATATTATTATTTCTTGGCTACTTGAATGAATCTTCCATCCACTTTGAGTGGATTAGATGATTTTGAAGAATCAATGCATTTGTATGATATGAAGGATAATTTTTAATCACAAAATAAGAAGATGCTGAGAAAAATGCAAAGATTGGTTGCTCTATGCATAGAAGATAGTGATCCCTATGAATTCAAAATCTTAGATGATAATGATGATGATATTGAGCAATCTTTGCTTATATGTGGAGGTGCAAAGGTTACACTCACAATTAACCTTTGGCTAGAAGCAAGATTGGTGAATGGTACACTTATCATGATTCACAATATTATGTATCATCTTGGTAAACAACCACTTACATTACCATCATACGTTGTTGTTTGTTTTGACTCTTACATCAAATGTCCCTTTGATAATGATAATCCTCATTATGTGCCAATTGTACATGTGTTCTAAGGAGCATCATGTCAATTACCATTGCAATTCAGATGGACCATGACTATTCATAAATCATAAGAAATGATGCTAGATAAGGCTATTATTGACATAGGTTCAAGAGAAGTTATGAGTCTAATGTTTGTTGCATTATCTAGGGTCAAGACCATTGACTCTTTGAAGATTCATTCCCCTTTCTCTATGCAGAGATACAAGAAGATTTTAGATGCTAAACATCTCTAGAGCAGAATTGCAAAGGAAAATCACTTTGCTCAACTAGAATATTAAGCATATTGAGTTCACACTTATCACGATATTTTACCTTTTCCTCAATCTTAGTATACACCTCTATAATTTTTATTGTAGCAATTGTATAATGTATTCCTTCATCAACATATACAGAGTATACAAGACTTTATTTCTACCAATTTATGTTTACCAGTATATTTTAGTTGGTATGAAAATATCTAATAGGTGAGCATAGCTAATATATCCCCACATTTAAATTTTCCTAACTTTATCCACAATTTATCAAACTGACCATCATGAGCACAACTAGCATATAAATTCTAGAATAACATATGCTCTTGGCCTTTAAGTATTGGTCATGGAATTATTATCCTAAAGACTATTTATTGATTTTTAAGATACATGAACCATGGAGTTGTACTTAACATCTAATTAAAATTTCACATTAATAAGCTAGAACTGCTCGCAAAAGCTCTATTCTTTGTTTGGTAGATTAATATCAAGGTTTAGAAATTACTTGACAATACTTTAAGTGGTAACACCAAACTTCAAGTGGTCTCTCTTAATACTTTTTAAATAAAAATATTTTTTATTATACCTTTTCCTAAAGTTTTTGAATACTACTTATTTTACTAAATTGTAAACTTGCTTGAGATCAGAAGAGAGAATGTATAGGTTAGTACCTCAACCATTACATTTTTTTAAAGTCCCATTAAGCTTTAAATCACATCTATAACTAAAAATTAACTTGATATTAAAAAAATATGTTTCAATTCCAAGTTTAATGTGGTTGAATATTAGCTCATATTTAAAAAAACATATATTATTTATACCATTATTAAATGTTCTTAAAATAAAGGATTGAACTTATATTTTCTTATTAGTGAGACATTGTTTAATTGGTTATATCATGTGGCTTATGCTCACAAGGTTTGATTCTAAGGAATATGCTAATACATGGCTTCTTATCATAACATTCCCTTCTAGTTCCTTATCATGGATATTGCTAGTTTTTCTTGAAGAGAAAAAACCTATGTGGTGACTTTCATGCTAGAATTCATTATAATTAGATCCCTATTAGTCATTGAAATCCTTAAGGTATTTTACAAAATGAAAAAAAATGCAAAATAGAATCAATGCTTTGAAGATAAGCAATACAATTACTAAGAAAAACATTGGTTATAGTGGGAATAGGGATTAGATATATTGGTTCTAAATTACACCAATAAATATCCAAGTAAAGTAACTTTACTTTTGTAGAGAATATAAGGTACCTTCAATATTAATTTTCTTCTTCTTAACTTACAAAATATTAACATCATCAAATTTTTTGAAATAGATGAAGAAATAATTGTATCTTTTCATTGCCTCTTAGCTTATGTTTTTTGAGAAGGAGAAAGGATAAACTCTATCCAACAATCTATTAACAATTAGATTTTCATTATTCCTTTAGTTAAGATTGACTTGTCAACCATTTTAGTATTCTCTAATCCTAGGACCTCTCCTACCATGTTAGGCCCTCAATGGTGAGGCCACATAACTTTAATAATCCTCAATAAACTAATGATGTGATCATCCAGGTTTACTTAACATACAAAACATATTCAAAGCGAAACAACATTGGTAACTAAGTCTTTGAGCCTTTTAAATGATTTTACATTAATTATGTTATTCAAGATCATTGACATAGGAATCCAATGATTTAGTAAAGCTTTGTATGACATAAACATAAAGATAATATTTGATAGCTAAGCATAGCTAATATATCCAAACTTTATCCACATTTTACCAAAATTACCACCATCAACACAATTAGCCTATAAATTCTAGAATTGTTATTCTAGAAAATTATTTCTTGATTTGAAATGTACATGAAGTATGGATTTATACTCAACATCTACTAAAATTTTACATTGATATACCATGATTATTTATAAAATTTTTTATCACAGTATCAAATGACACAAGAATTATCTTCTTGAATATCATATGGATAAATAAGTAATAGAAAAGAATTCATACCTTAGATAAATTAGAAGTATGCACAAAAGCTCTATTCTTTGTTTGGTAGATTACTATCAAGACTTAGAGATTACTTGATATTACTTTAAGTGGCAACATCAAACTTCAAGTGGTCTCTCTTAATACTATTTAATCATAAATTTTTTAATTACTACTTATTTTGCCAAATTGTAAACTTACTTAGGATCAAAATAGAGAATGTATTGTTGATATTTTATTTATTAAGCTATAGAAGTCCTTCATAAAGCTATCCTTTATCATGGGTTTCCATCCTTACTTTTTGGAAATATTTATTCAATAAAGAGGTAGAAATATTAAGTATAGGCTATAAACTAGCAAATAGCTTAAACCTCTAACAACATCATATTATTTTCAAGAAGTGTGATGAGTCATGTGTTTTTGGTTTTATCGATGTAGCCATGTCAATGTGGGATTTGATACGTTGATATGGCCTCATAAATGTAGTATTTATTTTCACCTATAAATATGTTCTCACCTATCATGTTTATGAAATCTTTGGTCATAGTTGTAGTGGAGCTCCTGCAAGTTTCTTGCTTGAAAGTTAGAATATTTTTCTAAGTGCCTACAATAGGAGTTAAAGAGTGTACAAATCTTTATTCAAACATTGTTGTACTTGAGCATGTCAATGTATGCGGTAATAAAGATAACCTTTCTAATAAACCTTGTTGCACTTTGAAATAGATTAATTTTTTATTCATGCATTTAATGTTTATGCAATTTCCTTTAATTATTTAAGTAATTAAGCTAAATTAAGCTAAATTAAATAATGATTAATTAAGCACATAAGCACGACCACTTCAAGCATACGCTTGATGCTTGGTAATCCTAGTAACACTTAACATTTGGTAAACCAAAAGCATTAAACATGTTTAGGATATGTATGGCAAGTGGAAATGGATGCTTATGTTAGTATTAGCTAGGTGTAGCTAGTTATATTTAATTAGAAATTTAATTATTTTATTTTATACATTATTCTTTACCCTTAGGTGACTTAAAGTATAAAACATAAAAATGATAAAAATCATATGCCTCAATTGCACTTAACCTACCTTTGCATTTTACAAGTGTAATTGGGAAGACAACGATTGTAATGGTTAGTTTCAGTTCCTAGAGACCAATGTACTTAGAAGGCTATAAGTCCATGAAATTCGACCGGATCATGTGTGAACACTTAGTAATTCATATGGTTGGGCATAGGGTCTACTCATTGCTCATCATTGGTGATGTTTCTAGGGATTTGTAGTTTGATACATGCACTATCTAGGACTTAGTGGATATTATTAAAGATTGTTGGAACAAATCCTAAGGTCACAATATTTCAAAAAAATAATTATTATAATTATAATTTAAGCACACTGAATTTTTCTCTAATACAAAATTTCTTCTTCCCACAAGCATGATGAATAAAAACCACTAGTGCCCCAAGAATTCAAAGTAATGTAAACTCATCTAGATGAGTTTGTACCTAATTTCACCTTCATCTTACATCAAGATGAATAGTTGCACTAGAGAGATATAGAGGGAAATGTTGTGTTGCCTTCCAACTGATCTATTTCTAGGATGCTTCTCCAAACTCTTAAGAGTTTGGACATCCAGGATCGCCATGATAAATACATTATGAAGGACCATGACTATCGACACTACCATCCCATAGAAACACAACACAAATGCGATCAGCACTAGGAAAAGCACCATGAAGCTACAAAGGGAAAACAGTTTACTAATCCCTTACCCCTACTAAACCAAAATGACAATGAGTATTCTTTCTTTGAAAGTTCTTAACATGAAGATTCTCCATCCCTTAACTCTAGTGAAGGGGGAATAAACCTAATTTCGTAGTCCACTATCACCAATCCATGTTTAGGAAAAAGTGTGATTCAAGGCAGGGACTCTGGTAAGCATCATGATAATGATAAAACTAATGATTGTGGCTGTGATAAGATAAGAGAAGGTGGTAGATACCATGGTGATGGTAGTCCTCCTTCCTCTTTATCCTCTTCATCTGCATCTTCTTCTTCCTCCTCCAAATTTCATCAAAACCATAGTGGACGAAACCATGATGGAGGTGAAAAGTGGAACAATGATTGTAGGCTCTACCATGAATGAAGGGGTATCAGAGGACATCATAGTCATCATCAAAATTATGATGATGATGAGCCTTTTCTAGGAATTTAAAGCACGCTAAACATTGCAAAGGCTTTTAGAATTCCAACCAAACATGTAAAAGATAGTAGAATCAAGAGTTGAATATGAACAATATCCCTAGTTTTGAGGGGGAGTATAACTTAGATCCATAGATCCATCTTCAAGCCTTCCACAATGTCTATGCCTTACAAAACATACAAAACAACTAGTAAAAATTTAAGCTATTTCCAAAGAAACTCATAAGAAAATCAGAACGTTTGTACTGCTCCTTGGATCCAAAATCAATTCGCAAATGGAGTACAATGCTTGATCTATTTAATAATAAATATCAAATGTTCTCCAGACTGTCCAAATTGAGGAAGCAAATCTAAGGCTAGCAATAAGAAATACATAAACCCTTAGATGTAGGCAAAGCTAGGTATTATTCCCTTTTGCATAAATGTCCTAGCCATGATTACTCGTAGTGGAAGTAACTTCACCATATCATACATAGGTTCTAATCAGAAATGAGGAGAACTCTTAGGTTCTATTCCCAAGGGGGACTATCAGAACTAAGATTTCATTATATTCAAAGGCTAATTAAGTAGGTTGCAAAAGAAAAACGTGATTTGAGAAAATGGAAAAGTGCTGAGAAGTATAATTGGGACCCTTCATTCAAAAAAAGGGAGGTTCAATTCTGTGACAGTTAGGGGGAGGTATCACTTGATGAAATGGTATAGCAAAAAACCTTACCAATTCAAAAATATATGTCTAAAATTTTGGCTAAGGTTGACAAAATGTGGAAATCTTTGGATGAAAAATTTTAGAGTACTCTAAAAGTTGCTAAAGAATCCAAAGAATAAGGTAGTGATCATGAATATAGGAGAAGAAAATAAGGTGAATGTGCCTACCAAAGTGGTAAGGGAAAAGCTACTATAATAGAAAAGGTTGCTGAGTTAGAATGAGATGATGGTGGTGGGTGTGAAATCTACCAATATGAACATCCTAAGGGATTTTATCCTATTATGTCACACTTACAGGAATCTTGAGTATATGCTCTGAATCCTAGATTGCCATAAAGGAAAGCACCCAAAATTTTTCCTTATCCTCAAAAAAACCCAAGGTAGTTCCACCAACAACAATAGGCTTATTATCCAAGTGGAGCTCCATCACAACTATACGAGTAGAACCATCAGTGGTAGCACCCACAATTGTGGGGGATGCTACCACCAAGGTAGCATTACCCTTACAAGCATGGATGCTACCACCACCAAGGCAGCAGTACCTTTACAAGTAGCCAGATTCATATGGATACTATGTTTAGCAACACATGTCTCTACATGACTCCTCCACCCAAGCTTCTTTTTAGCATCACTAATATCCTCTAGAGTACTACAACACTCATTATCCATCTCTTACAGGAAAATCTCCATATCCATATCATCCTCCTCATCCTTCAACACCTTTTTCTCCATCCTCAACCCAATTACTACATGCTCCATCTATGCAAGGTGAAATTCCTATGTAGTCGTAGCAATGTAATGCTACTAAAGTTATTAACTTACAGCTAGCTCCTTAGCCAAGTGGTTTGAAATCAAGATTGCATAAAATACCATTCTTCCAAGCCAATAACCCTAAAAATCCCTCACCCATTTATTTGGTTGGTCTACTTGTGTCTCCTTCATCCTTTGCATCCATTCCTTTTGAGATCCTTTTAAACCAAATTCCTTTTAAGATCTACATAGTCATGTTAACCCATGCTATATCTAATTGAATCAAGGTTGGAAACCTTTCCAAGAAAAGAGCTGATCTTGGAAGTCCTCTTATCTACTTGTAGATTGTAATAAATGATCCATGCAAGGATCTTCTTAATTTAGGTTATGTTCTTAATCTAATTTTCCATGAAATGTACAATGCTAAGAACCTACCTCCTCCATTTAGAATTAGTATATCAATCCATCACTATTTCCTTGGGATTATTGGAGGACATTGTGACCAGTGTATGTGGGTGGTTGTATCTTGTTGATTTCTAGGTTATCAAAGTTGACAATTGTAAGGGGGAATTTTCAATCATTATGGGAAGGGCTTGGTTGAGGACTGTTGCTACACAAATGGGCATCAAAGACCTTTCCCTTGAGATTATCAATGCCAACCTTGGTCCTAAGTAGAAAAGGATGCTATTGAAGGTGGTTAATAAATGGCCAATAGCCTTTGCTTGGTCATAGCCTAAACTCATAGGGATTGATCCTAGGATATGCTAGCATTACATCTATACTGATCCAACTATGAAGCCAAAGTGGCAAGCATAGCAACAACTATATCCTAAATTGAAGCAAATCGTTAAAGAGAAAATTGAACTCCTCAAGGTGAGGCTCATCCATTCAATTATAGATAGTGAGTGGATTAGTCCACTTGTAATTATGTCAAAGAAAGGTGACAAGTGGTAGGTCGGTATTGACTTCAAGCTATTGAACATAAAAATGTTTAAAGATCATTTTCCATTGCCATTTATGGACCAAGTATTAGAAAATATTTTTGGGCATTACTATTATAGCTTTCTAGATGGTTATAGTGGATATAATCAAATTTAGAGCATGTTTGAGGATCAAACCAAATAACATTCACAAGTCCCTGGGTAGCTTTTACAGATCATAAGATGCCCTTTGGTCTATGTATTGCCCTTGCAACTTTCCAATGCTTGGTCTTAAGCATTTTTAGTAGCAAATTGGTAGCAACATGGAAGTCTTCATGGATGACTTCTCCACCTATGGTACTACATTTGAGCTAGCCTTGGACCACCTTGAGCAAGTGCTTAAAAGATGTGTGGAGACTAATCTTTGGCATAATTGGCAAAAGAGCCATCTCATGGTCTAGGAGGGCATTGTGTTAGGGCACAGGATTTTTCAAGAAAGGATTAAGATGAACCTTAAAATGATTTTGGTCATCCAAGGAATAACCCATGAACCAAAAATCATTAAAGATGTTTGGTCATTCCTTGGACACACTAGCTACTATCAATGATTTATATAGAATTTCTCTAAAATTGTGAAACCATTGGTTGAGTTGACAAAGAAATATGCTCTGTTCATATGGACCAAGGAATGTAAAAAGGCATTCCAACAACTTAAGGAGAATCTTGTAGAGACTCCAATTCTATAAGCTCTTGATTAGTTCTGGCCATTTCACATTATGATAGATGCATCAAACTATGCCTTGGGAGCTATGCTTACACAATTTGATGATCAGAAACATTCATATTACATCACTATGCAAGTTGAAGCATTATGGATGCATAGCTTAATTACACCATAACAAAGAAAGAGTTGATGGTTGTGATGTATTCTTTAAAACATTTCAAGCACAATGTGCTTGGATACAAGGTGTTTGTGTAGACTAATCATAGTGGCATTCACTTCCTAATGAATAAACCAATGGTGAGCCCCTTGTGTTATACGGTGGCTAGTGATCTTGTAGGAGTTTGATCTTTCAATGGTAGATTGAAATGGAATCGAGAATGTGGTCACTGATCACTTATCTCAGTTACAATGGAACAACAAAGAGGAGGACAGCTCGCTCTCTGATGAATTTTCTAATGAACTCCTCTTTACTAATACAATAAATGAACAAGTGTCCACTGAATCAAAATGGTACTATGGAATCCTCACTTATCTTCTCACTCAAGAGATGCCACAATAGTTAGAACACTAGAATAAATAGTAGTTTCTTCATCAAGATAAATGCTTCATGGAGATTAATGAACATCTTTATAAGGTGTGCGTCGATGGCCTGGTTTATTGGTTTCTTCCTAATGTTAACCAACTACATGTTCTCCAAGATGCTCACAAGTGTCCTTGTGCGAGCCACTATGTAGGGAGATGAATGATCATTAAAATCCTAATGGCAAGGTAATATTAGCCAACACTCTTCAGGGATGCTCACTAGTTCATCCACTCTTATGAATGTTGTCAAAAAGATGGTGGGATAACCACTTAAATGGAGGGACCTTAGTAGTGGATCCAACAACTAGAACCCTTTGACATATAGGGCATAAACTTCATGGATCCCATCACACCTATGTCAAATTGAAAGGCATACATAATAGTTTTTGTTGACTATTGTATGAAATGGGCAAAAGTAATAACCATCATTGATTGTACATCTTCCACTACTACTCGGTTTGTACAACAAAATGTTGTGAATAGGTTTGGATTACCATGTGCACTAATTTCTAATAATGGTACTCATTTTACCATGTGCAACACGTGGGGTTTGAACATAAATTAACAACACCTTACCATCTCCAAGCCAATGGTCAAGCAAAGGTTACCAATAGGAAGATTACAATAATCTTAACAAGAACAATTAGCAAATATAGGGGAGACTAGAGCACAAAACTTAATGATTCCCTCTAAGCTTACCACTCAACATAAAAATTCCCTATAGGCTACTCTCCCTATGAGTTGGTGTACAAAAAATTACCAAGTCTTCTAATTCAATTTGAGCTCCATACGCTTTCAATAGCATGTGACCTGGACCTTGACCTAAGCCTATTAAAAAAAGAGATTAATCAACCTTAATGTACTAGATGAAAATTTATTAGTGGCCCTATCTTAGAATGAAGTGCATGAAGTATTCAATAAACAACGCCATGACCTTAGAATATAAAGGATAAAATTTTATCCTAGAGATAAGGTTCTTTACTAGAACCCTATACATGTACCTTAAAAAACTAAGTTCCAAACATTATGGGAAGGGCCTTATATCATTTATGAAACCTTTCCTTCTAGGACCATGTTAATTTAAAAACTTGAAAACCTAAATAAAAAGTAGTTGGTCAACATGCAACAAGTAAAACCTTTTCATGAGCCCAAGCAAACCAGTGCCATCAACACCTCATCAGATGGATGACCATGCTTAGTCTCTTAGATCTCCTCCTTTCAACTTACTTGTGGGGAAGATAGCCATCTATGCTAATTATTAAAGTGGCTCCTTAGTTTTTCTACTATTTTTGTTTTAAAATTTTTTATTTTATACTTTGTTGTTTTTACACTTCTTTTTGTTTTGCACTTTCTTTTTTTTATACATTTTCGTTTTACACTTTGTTATTTTACACTTTCTTGTTTTGTAAAATTATTATTACATTTTATATTTCTTGAATATTATTATAATTTCTTATATATTTTCCTTTCTTTTAGTGTGAATTTTTCTTATTATTTGCTAATAAACTGCTTTGTTGGCAATAGTGTGGTGTTATAACTATTTGCCTATGGTGGCTTGTACCAAATGTTTTTGATTGTTAAATGTTTGGTTTCTATTTTTTAATTTTGATGACTAATGACTAATAGAAGTTTCTTTTTATGGAATAATTAGTGATTCCACATCATCCATCCATCCACCAACTCTATGATCTTCTTGGTTTTGGAAGTATGTGGTCCCTTTTTCATTAATAAAAATTTAATGAATTTGTGACCTTGGTAGTTTCCAAACTTGGGATAGATTCAAAGGTTTGAAAAGGGTGTGAATTCAAGAGGATTCAATACTCTTTGTGCCTCTCTACTTGCTTGAGTGTGCATGTGTTTTCATCGATTTCTTACCATTCCATGTCAACCAATAATAGGAAGTTGAATAAGTCTTTGCATGTGTGGTTCCCATCCAAAAATCCATAAAAACATAAATTTTGAATAAAAAACATGATGAGAATTAAAAAAAACACCTCTTAGACAAAATAATGGGCTACAAGTACTGGTTATGAGACTAGAAAGACATGTTACCCATGCCTAGCGACCTCCTCTAGCTAAGGTCCTTTCTCATTTCCTGCTTCTCTTTTCTTCTCAAATAAGGAATGGTGGTTATCTATGGAAGCATTCTTGTGTCTTGAGGATATGGATCAGTCCTAGAATGGTGATGCAAATTCATTGAAAGTGGTTAGCTTCAATCTAGACTAAGGATGGACTTTATCAGGTCATTTAGCCATAAATATCATAAGGGACTTCATGTGACCATGATTAGGAAATTTCTTCCACTTTCTATCTCATCCATCAATGCTTCCCATAACTCACCTCACTACCGAAACACTCACAAGAAGAAGGACCATCCCAACCAAGGGACAAATGACCTATAGCTAGAAAAGAGCAACAATAACAAGTCCAAGAATAGGCAGTCAAGGCTCATGTGGAGGGACCTCTTCAAGAGGAGTCCAAAGTGGAATCTATCTAACAGATTCCTAAGGAAGCAACTGTAACTAAAAAATTTCATCAAGATGAGGTGTCAAGATTAGTACCAAGACTTGTGATCATATTGACTCAAGTGTGCCTTGATCAAATCAAGCCTCATGACATCCAACATTCAATTCTCCAAGAATTGAACTTTGGACCACTCTTAGAATATGCTCCAATAGAAGTCAAGATGCAATTGCAAAACTCTCCCATGTAGCTAATCATCACTTCCAATGGAGAATGATACATGGGAGAGACATATCTCTTTTGGGATGGTAGGTGGATGAGAGTTACTATGAAGATCAAGGACATTCAAGTGTTCTACTTAGTGGAGGCTATTACATAGGCCCTTAGGTTGCCTAATATTTCAACAAATTTGATAGAGATATCCACACATGTAGACCTAGAGGAAAAGAAGGAGTGGACCAAGTAATGTTATGGGGTGGATCATAAGGAGTATGGTGCACTCACCCTAGCAGAGCACATATATTTCAAGATAGTGTCCTATCATCTTAATCCAATGATGAGGCCCAATAAGGTGACTACCTTTTCCACCCATTCATGTATTAATGTAAGTGAAAAATTTCGTATGAACCATCCATAGCTGATCTATCTAGATATAGAAAAGTAATTTGAGAAAAACAAACATGGAAGAAAGGCTTTACCCTTTACTTGCCTCATCAAAAAATTGTGCAAAAGGATAGGAATACTTCACTACGCCAACAATACAGTTAGGCATGCTTCTTCTACCTCTTGGGTAAAAATAATGAAAGATAAGATCCTTGCCACAATGAAGGAAGAGAAGAAACAACTACCACCTTCACCACCCATTCACAAAAGAACATTGGAGTCTCGTGCTACCCTTGAATGAATGCATGAGATCCAAGAGAAGCTCTTACATGAATAGGACCAATGAGTAGAAATGAGTGGTGGTGATCCATTTGTGTATTGCCTAGTGATGAGTCACCTTAATGAAGTGGCTCGAACCATTAGCTAAATGGAAATAGGTGGGCCACTTTTCTTAGCCCAAAGAATGCAACTACCTGTAAGATCAAATCTTAGCACCTGAGAGGTAAAAATATCTTTCTCAAAATAGTAGAATTTCCCAAAAATCTCTAAGAATGCCACTACTTTCTTAGTGCACCTAGAGGAGGGCCAAGGGACAACTATCTTGGTGATGTAGAATCATGGGTAGGAGACAACAGCAAGGGTGGTTGTTGATAGAATTGGTAAGGCATCAAATGCCCCTATGGAATCTGTACTAGATGTTTTTAAACTCAAGGATGTGTATACATCCATAGGAATAGTTAGTGGTAGATTGAGTGCAGCCTAGCATGATAAGTTGTTAGACCAACTAGTGGAAACTAGGTAACCAATTTCAGATGTCTTTGACCTTCTAGATACAATCACTACAATCCAGTCAAAGTGATTAAAAGAAGGAACAAATGCATTATCATTAAGGTGCAACTCAAAATAGCCATAGCTCAAAACCAATGCTTGATTGTGAAGGTTGCTAAACTAAGATCCTTCCTTTCTAATCCTACATTTCTCAACCCTACACTAATCCATGATGAAGCTTTCAAATAGCTTCAGGAAAAGCTCAAAAAGGTTGATAATGTAAAGATGAAAATCTTTGATCAGTCCTTGGCCAATGCCACCATGCATAATATCCAAAAGGCCTTCAAAAAAAATTGACAAGAGAATGTATCTTTGACCATAGAAAATCATTACCTACATAATTTTGATGTGCAGAAGCAACAAATGTAATATTTCATCCATCAACATCAATAGCAACTAGCCAAAGTGAATAATGAACTAAGGAGATTGGCAGCCAAAAATAGAAACCTTTCCATGAAGGAAGTCTAAGTTCTTCACTAGAAATCCACAAGAGAGGTAGCCACCTAGAAAAATGAGGCTCTTAAGTTTGAGAGAGTCAAAAATTTCTATAGATATTAGGTTGGTCTACAAAAAGGAATCAAGGAGAAACATATTTAGATGACAAATGTAAAAGTTAATATGGCACTCTAGTAGCTCAAGGAAGGAGGTGATGTTTGGAAACCTATCTTTGATGGGCTCAATAACTACAACAAGGTGGAGATCTACATAAACAAGCTATAGATTGAGAAGATGATGGAGTACATGGAGCTTCTCAATATTCATTATGCAAATCTAGTAATGCTAAATACCATATGGCTAAAATCTGAATTGGAGAGACTAATGGCTAGTTCGTACTTGTTGTATGAAGCTAAGTTCAAGTATCATAAAGACACCAAGTAGAAGCTTGAGGTGGTAAATTTAGAACTCAATGTTCTTAGGTAGCGCTTCATTGATCAATAGTATATAGCTAAAAACCTAACTAGGAGACTGAGTAACTACCAAGAGCTGTAGAATGTAGTAAAGACATTCAATGTTGAACACAAGCTTTGCACTGCATGGTTTGTCAATGTGAAGAAACTAGCAATGCCCTATCCTTGGGATGTTTCCACACTAGTCCACATTCACAATGTTACATGGACTATGAATGATCCCAAGAGTAAGGATGAGAAGATAAAGGTAATGTTGGATGCCTTCCATCTATCAAAAAAAGTTGCAAGTGTTGTAGGACAACTGTAACTACCTCAAACACCACACCTAAAGCAAGAGAAGGTCCTTTGAAGCCTTAGGAACCTCCACTACCTAGGATTGGTTAAAATTCTTCCTTTTCTTCATGCCATTAGAGGAATTTTTTTTGTCATTTTTGTCTTGGTGTCCAATTTTGATTTCCTAAACATCCATGTTTGTAATGATTGTAAATCTATACACTTGGGCACTTAGAGATTATTTGTCTTAGTTGTATTTCTGTAGTCAG
>MNCI01014733.1:0-10935 GCA_015680685.1 Gnetum montanum | reverse complement strand
TTGTAAAATTTTTTGCTTAAAGCTATAGCTAAAGCAAAAAAGTAAAATATTTGAGAATATGATATTTAACTCCTTAAAAGAGATCATAGTTATGCTCTTGCTACTAGAAAATAATTGCACACCAAAGCTTTCAAATAGTGTAGAGAAGAAGTAGTAGAAGACACTTCCAAATGTAAAGAAAAAAAGTAGATAAAGTAGGTTGATTGCCAAATGACTTCATTGATGCTTGGTTGAAATTTGTTATAAATTTTGAATATGTATTTTCAAGATTGCTAAGCAATAGGACATTCAAAAAAGATACGAGAAAATGAGTCTTCACTTCCACAAAGAGGACATTGAGGAGAAGTAATTCTCATATGTTTAAGATGACTGCTAATAGGAAGACCTTAATGAATATGACACCATAACAAAATATAAATGATAGGAAAGGTAAAATTTCTCTAAATATCTTTCATTTTCCTTATCCAATAGTGCATTTCTCACTTGGAGTGATCATAAGATGCTTGTTTCACAAGATGTAAGATTTAGATTTGAGCCTTGACACAACCAGTTAATAGATGTTAGGCTTTTACTTATCTACCAATCCTTTTAGGATCCCTACCTTAGTTGGATGAGCATTGTATCTCAAAGTGATGATCTTTTATATAGTCAAATTAAAACTTTATAGGGAAGGAAGTCTTGGAACATCAAATTAATTGTAATATAAGTACATCCCAAGATACATAGTCCAATTACAACTTTATAACTTAATATTGCTCACTAGAATTAGCCTCATAACCTAGAGCTATCTAACCAAAAGTCTTACTATTAGGCTAATACCTCATTACTAAACACCATTACAATTATCACATACATATCTAATAGGTCATACAAACAAAGATAGTTGAGTAGAATATTGGTACTACTATAAGAGAACTTTAAGTACAAATCTAACTTGCAATCTTTAATGAGGTTATATATTTGTGGTGAAGGGGAAGCAAATTATTGGAATTAAAACTATGATTATATTAATCCTAGTCAACATGATAATTTGATAGTAGTTAATAGTGTCTTAGCATAATCTTTAAAACTAAACTTTTAACCTTCACAATCACAAGCCACATACTAACCAAGTGAGCTACAATTCCTAATGTTATCTTTAATAAAATGTTGTTAAGCAATGCATTCTTTTGAATTAATTGATGATAATAAGGGTATATATTGAGCTAGTATTGGTAGCTCAATAATGAAGTGTTAGCCTAGTAGTAAGACTCTTGATTTAGAAGCTCCAAGTCATGGATTCATTTTTAGTGGGCAATGCTAAGTTATAAAGTTCTAATCGAACTATATATCTTGGGGTGTACCTATGTTACAATTATTTCAAGGTTCCAACACACATACTTATAGGTAGCTTAAGTGGTTAGCTCATTGCATTATTAGGTAAGAGATTGTTAGTTTGAGATATCAAAATACACTAAGGAAATAAGGTCTCTTTTAGCTTTTGGAATTTGTTGGTTACACCTCAAAATTTAACGATATGAATTAACCATGGGTGAACCATGAGCAATATCTCACTTATGGTTTAGCAAACAACAAGTCTGAATCAGGCTGATAATTTTCGACTCCTAAGGCCTTTCATGCGCCAGGAACTACACGCGGCGTTGCAGGGAATGCCTGTTAACAAGGCGCCTGGGCCTGACGGCTGGCCCATCGAATTTTTCGCTACCTTCAAGGATGTTCTGGGAAAAAACCTACTGGATGCACTGAATCACATGTTGGCAAGGCGACAGGTGTGAAATGAAATTAAATGCTCGCGCGTGGTGTTGCTGCCGAAGATGGAGAATCCCACATCCCTTGGCCATTTTCGCCCCATTAGGGTCTGTAACTCTCTGATGTGAATTTTCTCCCACCTGCTTGTGGCCAGACTACAGCCGCTCATGACGCGGCTTGTGGGAAAGCACCAGGCAACGTTCTTGACGGGACGCCACCTGCAGGACCAGGTCCTGCTGCTCCAGGAGGTCCAGCACTCCCTTCAAACAGCCAAACTTCTGGGCCTGTACATCAAGCTAGACATTACAAAGGCCTACGATTCCATTAGTTGGGCAGCCTTGAGGTCTGTTATGCTCGCTGAAGGGTTTAACCCGGCTTTCGTGGACCTTTGCCTACAGATCCAGCGTGGCAGACGGTTCTTGATCGATATCGATGGGCAGTTATGGGGCTTTCATGGGACCGGCCGTGGGTTGCGCCAAGGAGACCCACTATCCCCGCTCCTCTTCCTGATATTGATGGACCTCCTGCAAAATTACTGTACGGAAGAAGGTGTTCTGGGGTTAAATGTCCACGACATCCACTGCCTCTCTGCCCACTTTGCAGATGACACCATGATTTACACCTGGGCCGTAGTTCCGTAGGCTAGGACGATTCTGAAAGTGCTAGACAGGCTGCACTAGGAGGTTGGCCTCGAGCCCAACCCAGGGAAATCTGTGCTTTTTTTCACCCACACTCACCAGTCTGTGCGTAGCAAAATCATCCAAATCCTGGGGATTCTCCCGGGGGCAGCTGATGAAAATTACCTGGGCATTCCTATGCATAATTGGCACTGGCAGCGAACCTGGCTGGCGCTCATTGCAAGGATGCAGAAGCGTGCTGCTCACTGGACAAATAACTTCCTGACGTGTAAAGGAAAGATGGTGTTGGCATCCTTGGTGTTGAGGGCCATGACGCGGTTCGCAGCCTCGGTGGTGTCCCCGCCCCTCGGCATCATTGCCAAGATAGACCAGATTATCCACAACTTTGTTTGGTCTGGTGGCAAGGGAGGAAATAGGATGCATCTGTTGGCATGGCCAAAAATCGTGTGGCCCCGGTACGCGGGGGGGGGGGGGGGGGGTCTCCTCCCCTTCTCCCTAAAGGTGGCCCTGGGCCATCATAGGCTCCTCCAGCGCCTGACCACGGACACCGAGGATCCTTCCCTCTGGGTGCAAATCCTGAGGAAAAAATATAGTCCCTAGACGGCGGTCGCCTCTGACTCCAACACTTGGAGGCAGCTCTGCACTCAGGTTAGAGTGATGGATAGCGTTGAAGAGATCCACCTACACCCCTGGCAGCTCCTGCAGAAGCTATTCCCGGCTGACCCATGCTGGAAGCGGTTGTGAAAAGGCATTCTTCCAGAAAAAATTAAAGCTTTTGGATGGTTGATTCTCCAGCAAGCCCTCCCTTTCCGTGCTGCGCTACAAGCCCGGGGCATGGCAATCAACAATCTGTGCCCTATGTGCAATCAGCAGGTCGAGACTCAGCAGCATTTTGTTCTTGAGTGCCACGTAACCAAACAGATGTGGCGAACGGCGGGGCTTTGCTCTTCAGAATTCTCTGGCAACTCGGCAACGCTGGCGGCACTCTAGGTCCTATGGCAGGCCAGGAATGACTGCATTTTCAATGGTACAGCAATCCCCCCAGTGAGCACCCTTGTCAGCAAGACGCAGACTCTTTGGACGGAAATTGCCTCAGCAATGGCTCCTCCACCCACCTCCGAACCTTTCATTCAGCAGCAGCTGCAAACGTGGCAGGGGCACAGGGGGGCCACCTCGCATAGCGGGAACACCCCCCATGACAGTGCCTCGGAGTGGATGAGCCCTGGACAGCTTTACAAGGAGGAGAGGCAGGAACATAATGCTGGCGTCTCTGCATCTCTCGGGGATCATACCCCGATCCTCCCTATGCAGGCTTGGGTGGCAAACGCCCCCAATTCACACAGGACCAGCATCGCCCAGATCATTGACAAATATAGACGTCGCAGGGCAGATGGACCAGAGCAGCCCAGGATGGACAACAAATAAACACCGGCCGCGTCTCTCGGCTGCCTGCCGTCGTTGCAGGTTGTCTGGGCGCCCTGGGTGGAGTCTTTCTTGACAGGAAAATTTGGTCTCTTTTTTCTTGGGGGTGGGTGGTCTTTTTGGCTGCCGAGTGTTCTTGGTGGGGATTTCCCTGTCTGGTGGGGCCAACAGCCCTGGCCCACGCTGTACTCGTGTATAGCTTCTCCTTTTTTCTTTTTTAATAATTAATATAGCCTGACCTTTTTCAAAAAAAAAATGATGGTTCCTCATTCTTAATAAAAATAACAATAAGGCCTTAAATGTTATAATTTCAATAGTGAATGGATTGAGAGTAAATAAAATAAAATTTTATACAACTAGTTATGAGTAGCAAATATGAGTCAATTAGAGTAGATTATGGGTAAAATATCAGTAGAGCTATGAGTAATTGAAAGTAACATGAGTGGTCTATGTCTTTAAAATCTCTTTTAGAATAAGTACAAGGCCTCTAACTTATTTGTACACCATGGAATCAAATTAATTTTTTTTAACATAGAAAATTGAAAGTTATTTTATATCTAGAAAATAATCTATGAAAGTTATTTTTTGCTAAAATGACTAATGGAAATATTTAGATGTATAAAAGAGATTTATATATGATTCTCATTAATATAGAAGAAGCTTAGGATAGAATCCATGAGAGATGATTTTATAGGCTTTAGATAGTAATATATATTGATATAGAAATATAATATTCAACTGAATGTAGATTCATGCTATGAATCTACTTCAAGTTTCAAGTATTAGCAAATTGCTCAAATTTTATCACCCATGGTTATCATTGAGTTTCATGTTGCAGTATTTAGAAAGAAACAGAAAAATAGCAAAAATAAAGTAAAAGAAATAATTTCAAAAAAAGAAAGAAAATTAATTCACCGTGAAGGAGGTACATCTTGCAAACAAGCTATAAATAGAGTCTCCTCAACTCATTTTGCACACAAGAGTTTGAAAAAGAAATGAGGTAGTCATGCAACTATGGGCATCATTAATTTATCCTTTCTTCTTTCAAGCTTCATTTTCTATAGTTTTAGAAATTTTAAGGAAAAGAATGGGGAGGCTGAGCAAAATTCTACAGAAACTATAAAATAGAAACACTGTTAAATAGAAAGTAATAGAAGCTCAAAGCATTGCACAATGTCTGTTGTGACACAAAACATTTTCGGGGACTTTCACCCCTCATCAGTGTGTTTAGGCAATGCGGCCAGGTAGCTGAAGCTGCAAAGGCAACGGAATGAGCATGCCAGGACATGTATAAATAGTGTCCCAACTTCAAAACATTGAAACTCCCACTCATAAAAATTTGAGTGGACCCCACTCATCAAAGGCGAGATGGGGGTGGGACAATGTACTGACAAAACTATTACAAACAGTATTTCAAAGGTGAACATGAAACATTCAACAAATCAAATCTAGATGGCATAGCTGAAGGGTGTTTAGGGTTTAGGGGAACCCTCATGTTTGAATTGTGGACATGAGGGGTCTAACACCAAAGAATTTCACGTACGCAGATGTTCGGCTGAAAATAGCAATGGAGAGACAATCTGCAATGCCGTCAGAGAAGAAATAGCCAAAGGTTGTGATGAAGCTAAAGAAAATAGCTTCAGAAGAAACCACAACCAAGAGGAATAACGTAAGCATGGCGGTTGTCAAAACATGGATTAAGAAGAAACATGTTGTGGTCCGCATAATCCTACAACGAGATCAGAACCCATGGAGAACCTACAAAAGGATTAAAACCTAACCAAAAATAGAAAGATCTGAAAATGGTTAGAATCCAAAGGACAGCAAAAGACGCTATCAGGCAAGGCTCTGCAATTCCAAGGCAACGAGATAGAGATCAAAAAATAAGAAATTTTAGAGATTTGATCTTGTGCGTCAAGGAAAAGAACAAGGAGGGGAGGCTACGTGAAATACTTCAAAAACTGTAAAATAGAAACACTATTAAATAGAAAGTAATAGAAGCTTAAAGCATTGCACAACATCTGTTGTGACAAAAAACATTTTCGGAGACTTTCACCCCTCATTAGTGTGTTTAGGCAATGCGGCCAAGTAGCTGAAGCTGCAAAGGCAAGAGAATGAGCATGTCATATAGTGTCCCAACTTCAAAAATTTGAAACTCAAACCTCATTGTTCTAGTTAACCATTTCAATAAATAGTGAATGGTATCTAGGAAAAGTACATTAATTTTAGCATAAAAAAAGGTGATGCAACTATAAATATTAAGAAAATAATAGTATAATATTTAGTTGAAGCTATTACTAGGGCATTGAATATACCAAATGTTAGAGCTAACTTTTCCCAAATCTCTACATGTTCTAACTAAGATGTAAGAAAATTATGGTTGCAAAGGGCATATGGAATCACAAAGAAAGAATACAATGGATTATTTACTACAAAGAATATCTATTTTAAGATTGAAACATTTTACACTTTTTTAACTAAGAGACTCAATAGAAATTCAACCTATGATACCATAGGAAGTGCTATATTAAAGGGGAAATTCCAAGGAAACTTATCCCATCTATTATTTTTGGAGATTTAGAAAATGTCTAAAGAACAAAAAATATAAGGAAATCTACTCTTTCATTCTCTTATCTTACTAGAAAGTTATCTAGGGAAGTAGAAATTTTAGGCTACATAAATGATGTTCTCCAAAAAGACCAAAATGCTTCATATGTAAAGATTTCCAAACTAGTATCACCCAAGAAGAATCAAGTAGAAAAACTAGTAAGCACTAAGGCAACAGTAGGGTCATTGCTAGCAACAAACATTCTAGCTATAGAAACAAAATAGGTAAGACCCAATGAGTCAATCCCTTGTGTAGAATGAGTATGACCAAGTGCTACACCAACATAGCAACCTAATTATGAACCTTTTGTGAGTCATTTATAGTAAATTAGAGAAATAATCAGTTGGAAAAGTAGAGAAGACTCAAGCATGTACAAAGTTAGAGATAATCCAAGTAGACTTACAATAGCAACAAGACCCTCCATTGATCAAATATCATTATAGGTAGGAGAAAATGATGATTAGACATAATAGATATTTGGGAATGTTGTATCATTTTGAGTAATATTAGAAATTAATGAAGGGACTGCTAGAGTGCTGATGCAACACTAAGATGTAGTAGAAGTAGCAAAGGTGATAAATGTTCACATCAAGGAGTTATTTAATATTCTCATTATGCCACCAACAAATATTTTTAGAGCCAATGATGTGCAAACATTATTCAAAACATTAGGAAAATAGATCATGTCTCCTACCAAACATGAAGATGCATTTGAGAGACTACTGCAAATAGGACAAGTTATGAAAAATCTATTTAATTTTCCTAGTAATTTCTCTATAGTATAGTCAAAATTGATATCTATCAAAGGAAAAATGGTCTTAGCAAAAACAAGGATGTAACATGTAGAGAGAGAAGTGTAGAGACTACAAGAAGAATTAGTTGCATTACAAGCTAAAAAGCATAACCTTGTATAATATGTTGTGCTAGACTAGTTATTATAGTTTAGAAGTGATCAAATTAATTAATTAATGAATAGAAAAAAATGGAGATAAAAAAGGAAAAAGTAGTTTGTAATGCTTCAATAGTAGAGGCTCAAATGTATAGCTATGTCAAAGCCATTGCTACATTAGAAGAAGAGAACAAGAAATTTGCTATAAGAAATCTTGGGTTGACAAACATAGAAAAATAGAATAACATGATCGAGGAAAGTATTCATTAGTTAAAAGATAATTTTATTAGAGTCAACATAGAAATGAGACAATTGACCCATAAAAATAAAATCCTATGAATGAAATAAGTATACATAGTCAAATAAAAGTCAGCCATTGAAATTAGCATGTGATAAAATGAGGCCAAGAAACATGAAAGGCTCAAAGAACACTTCAAAGATCAAGTGGGCATGTATAAATAAATCAATAAGAAAGAACTCTAGATGGCCAAATCTAAGATTATTTTTATTATGTAGTAGATACCTAATTGGTAACTTATCTTGGATAGTCTTCCCCTTATCCACTAAGCAAAGCTAAAGAATAAAGACCTGTATATAGAAGATTTAATAAAGTACATAGGATTAGAAAATCTATGCTACACTAACTTGGCTATGATAACAGAAAAATCAACCAAGAATAGAACCAAAGTAGTAACTAACTACTATGTATTCTATGCATGAAAGAGAGTTTGTAGATAGGAAAGATACATAATAAAAACTTCACATTGTAAACTCTTAACTTCAAGTAATCAAATCAAGTTATCAAGACTAGAACAATGTTGAATTGTATTTATCTAGAAGAATGACTAATTATTAAGAATTACAAAATATGGCCAAAGCCTTTGAAGTAGAGAGAACACAGTTTGCAGCATTGTACGTTAAAGCCAATAAAATGTTTTCACAACTTTCATGTCCTTGCTAAGTACCAACACTTAAGAATATCATTAAGTTGGTATGAATAGTGTATGATCCCAGGATTGAAGAACAAAATTTAAGAGAATTATTGAATAGGTATCAATTCAAAAAGTTGAATAATAAAGAGAAAAAGCTAATGGAGGAGTCACCACCACCAGGAATCCAAAGGAATCACATCAAACTCCTTTTTATTCTATTTTGTTTTGTTTTATTTTATCTTGTGTTAATCATGTGCTACATGATAGTTTTGTAACACCATTTGAATGAAGATGTGGCATTCATAGTTAGAGTTACTCATGTATATACATCATGATGTTGAATTCATGTAATCCCATAGGTTGTAATGAACTCTATCCTCCTTTGTTTTGAACTCAAGAATGAGTTTTCAATTAGTCATGGGCATACAATAAACATTTTTTATAGTAGACTATGATATCATAAATGTAGTATTGTAACTCATTATATAATATCATATATATAATAGAGTGAGCCATGGTCATGCCTATAAATATGATATCATCATAATGTTAAAAAAGAGATTCTTTGGCCAACACACAGTGAAATTCCTGCAATTTATTTATGTAAAGTTAGAGTTAGTTATGAATACCCATAGTGTGATGAATTATAGTTGTATGTTATCTTTATTTGAGTAGATTATTCCTAGATAAAATTCATGAATCGTAATAAAGATTGATATTTTTCTTCATCATTATAGCATCTCACATAGATTAGCTTTACTTTTCAATGTTTCTTACTTTTACTATGTCATTTATCTTTTCTAAGTCATTTAATATTACCATGTTCATTAGTAAAGATATAATAAGTACAAGTAATTTCAAGCATAAATTATAATTATTTGGTATCAATTTGCTTAGTCATAAGTTACTTGGTAATCCCACTTATAATTACATCAACCTAGGATATGTATGAAAAACCAAAAATGAATACTTATTGTCAATTAGCTAGAATAGTTTTAGATTTTCATTATACTTAGAGATAAAATTTATAATTAATTTCATTATGTTTATCTATAGTTTAGTTAGAGACGAACAACAACACTCTATCATATACCTTACTAAGAGTTAAATCATATATTTTGCACTCACTAGCTCTAAGTGAAAAGATAATGCTCATGCACTTTTTATCAACTCACTAGTATACTTACATTGTCCATCCATAGATTATGATCTAGTTAAGCATGAATACCTGTGACTTGTATGGCTGAGTGTTGAAATTCTCTACTAATCATCACTCTTTTAGTTATCTATCTATTGAAAAAAAGATTAGATTTTTCCTCTTCTACTAATCCTCATAGATACAACATAATAGGATAAGAATCATGTCTCTAAATGATAACCTTTTATTTTCAGATCATTTATCTTTGCATTTTTATACCCTCACATGAAAAATGATGACATTTAGAGAGATGTAACTTATTTTAAGTAGTATTTATCACTATAATTCATTATCAACTAACTTCTCCATTATCATATATTTTAAACTCAATAGTGGCACATCTCCATTCCCAGATGATATTTTTTAGTAACCGAGATGAAGTTNTTTTCTTTGTTTTATTCTCTATGGAATATCACAAATAGTGTATTTGTAACTAACAGTTAATGTTAAGCTTGCTAATCATACATAATCATAATAATATTAAAATCTTTAAATACTTAAAAGGGTCATCACTTAAATGCTCATGACTCATCACATTAAGGCAAGATTCCAAGAGGGTTGGTAGATGAATGAGATCTCTAATTATGATTTTAAAATTTTTTCTTTATAGGTGTTAGAATTTCAAAATAATTATAATATAGGTACACCCTAAGATATGTAGTCTAATTAGAACTTTATAACTCAACATTTCCCACCAAAATTAAACCCATGACAAATAATTTCAAGTTAAGAGTCTTACCACTAGGCTAACATCTCATTGTTAGAATAAATATATTTGATTAGTATATGGATACATACTTCATAGCTAAATAATGATTATAAAATTATTTGTTAATGTATCATAACATGTATAATCATTTCAAGATTACTATTAATAATGAGGTGTTATCCTAGTAATAAGACTTTTCATTTCAAAGCTCTAAGTCATGTATTTAATTCTGGTGGATAATACTAAATTATTAAAGTTTTAATTGGACTATATATCTAGTGGTATACTTTTATTACAATTATTTCTAGATTTCAATACCCATTGCCCTTCCCCTCCACTTCCCATCCCTAACCCCCACCCCCTCCTATTATAGTGAAATAACATGTAGTATGACATGCTAGAAAAATAAGATCTTGATTATAAAATCCATGTTATGTGTTCAATTTCAATGAATAACATTGAATTATAAAGTTCTATAAAAATTTCATATTAGCTATATATCCTTAAAATAGATATAGTCTCTAGTTTTAGTTGTGATAATCATAAAATAAAGCTTTAATTTTATTAAATAGTAATTAGAGATAATATCTATTGTAACGTAAAATATCTCAATGTAACTATTTGCAAATCCATGTGGATACTAATTAGTAGAGTAAACAATGAGGTGTTAGCCTAGTAGTAAAATTCTTAATTTGGAAACTCCAAGATATGGGTTTAATTCTAGTAGACATTACTAGGTTAAAATATTCTATTTTAACTATATATCTTAAGGCTAATTAGAACTTCTCCT
>MNCI01014723.1:6736-29347 GCA_015680685.1 Gnetum montanum | reverse complement strand
TGTTATTCTTTGCTATCAAGTCTCGAGTAACTAATTATTTGGACATCGAGCCCATTACATCCACCCATCCATTTTATTAATAAGAGGTTCCACTCTGGGTACAATGATATTCTTGTCATCATGAAAACTTAAAAGTAATTTTGTGCTCATTATGCCCAAAGTGAGAAATGATGGATTAAGAGGGAATGACTAGGGTGTGACATCAATGGAACTTGTGGATTCTCTTTAGTGACATCTGTAGGAGTTATCATGCAACCTTGTTGTGCTAAGATCCTTGTAGATCTAACGAAAAATGGGAGTAAGAGTAATAAAAGCACTTAATAAAAAAATACTATTCTAGGGGGTCCCACTAGAAATACATGCACCCATGCTTGAAGGTAAGTGACTTCTCTGGATTAAGCATTCAAAAAAAAGAGAAGAGAAAGTGCACCAAAGCAGCTAGACAAAAACAAAAGTGCTGGAAAGAAATTTTGAATCACTCCTCCCTTGAACAAAATGCCAAGTGATCGCATGCCTTGTTATCATGGTACTCTTATGGTTGTTCATCATGGGATGAAACAATGTGATGTCACTGATCAGAGGAATGGACTTGGTCTTGAGCTTGGAGCAATGGGCTAATGACACATTAATCATGGCCTACACTCAGGATTCATTGTGCCCTAGGTCAGCTACCTCATGTCCCAATCTCTACAATCCCTTCTACAATTCACCTCATCTTGCTATTCATGTATTTGTGATTCATGTCTTGTGTAGCATTGAATTCATATCTCATCACAGTGGTATTTGTATGTGTGTGTTTTGTGGAATTGGTATGGATTACATTTTACCCTCTAGTGCCTACAGACATTTTCCAGGGTAGTTACATAAGGGCATCATAGGTAGGAACCTGCTTTGGGGAGGACCCACTTGCGTAATCCTTGTAATTTATACACATTACACATCACCATCACATCATTTTATCCTCTGAGTATCGCATTTCCAGCATTATTCTTTCCTTTGTCATCCTTCTAAGTTCAAACATTCCTATGCACCAGCTCATGTCCTTTTTCCTCATTCTATTCATGAATTTCATTGTCAGATTCCACCCCATTATATCTTTTGTGCCTTTTGGTCTATTTAATGTTACCTTGCACCTTTTCAATTAACCTCAAATCCTTCATTTATGGCCTTGGAAATTTAAAAATTTATTAATTTTACTAAGTACCCTATTTTCAATGGGCCACGATATTGGGTCCAACGCGATATTGGGTCTGCACTATCGAGCATGCAATATCGTGTCCATAAAAACTATATATATTGGCCCCTTGTGCACATCAAGATCATTTTACACTATTCATGCAAGGGGAGTTGTTCAAATTTTTCTCCATGAACCTGCTAACTTGCGTGCCTCTCGTTCCAACATCCATAACTTGCTCGTTAATGCTCCAATTCCCATTCCAATTGAACCCATCTAAACCTAGAGTGTTCAACATAGTCATGGGGGAAGGGTATACTCCAATTCACACATAATTTTTCCAAAATTCATCATCGCCTAAAGGATATCATAAAGGGTAAAGGATCGTAAAAACTATTAAACATGTTGCCAAATCAACTTTATCTCTTCACTCAAACCAGGGGAATTAATTTTTGGAACCACCTAATCAAACTGGGCCCAATATCAAAACTTTTAGGGGAAATTTTCATAAAATTTCCTAACTCTGGATCACATGAAATAAGAAATGAATTCATTAAAGCCAAGAAGTAAGGTGTAAATCAAACTTTGTAAGAAACTTTACTATTGGATAGCCCAGTGTGATTGTAGATGGCCCCTAAACATGGACAACAAGGAGAACCCTCTCAAGGTGCATCCAAACGACCAAGGAGAGGTAGAGACCAGGCATCTCTCGATGAATGTGTAGAATAGGAGGCACAATCATTTAGCATCCATCAAGAGCCTCTTGTTACTATGCAATCGAGACAAGCTGAAAGAGGAGCCACTGAAGTACTTGAACAAGGACAACGTCTCATGTTATTCCTAGAATGTGCTTAGGCGATCCATGAAAGGTCCACGTTAGTGGCCGTGATTGTGGAACTCAACTTTGGACCTTTCACGAAGTTTGCTCTTGAAATAGTTAGGGAACAACTCAAAAGGTACCCATTATGGCCTATCCTTTCTAAAATTGGTGCCTAGTGCCTAGGAGAGATGTACCAATTTTGGCACAATAAAGAAGAGGGTACCACAGTGATATTGGGGTGTTTCTGTAGATTTCTCTACCAAGGACATTTTGAAAGTGTTGAATCTTCTAAATACAAGGCCAAAAGTTGCTCACCTGCCCACTCGCTTTGATGCTAACATGTGAAAATTTTGGTTGAAAAGGGCATATGACAAGGAAGACAAGGTGTATGAAGAGTTGACCTTGGAGGAAAAGATCTATTTCAAGATCGATACTTATCATATCTTTCCCATGAAAGGATTAAACAGAATCTCAACGTATGTATCCAGAGGAAGTGTGATATTGATGGGCAAGGTTAATGCCAACCTACCCCATCTATATCTCATGGATATTTTGAGGTGGTTTGAGGAATGCAAGATAGGGAAATTCGCATTGCCTTTTTCTTTTCTCATCAAGAAGCTTTGTCGGCATGCTAGAATTCTGCAATACACCAATGACATCCCTAGAAGAGCCCAAAATGTTTGATTTTTTGAATTGCTGAAGCCACCAGCCCCAAGGAAAAGTGTTGATGAAACACTGGAGCTGGAACAAGAATAGATGGTGGGATCCATGGTAACTCAAACTACAGGGCCTAGCCAACTTCCAAGCACAAGGCACAATCAATAGCAAGAAGTAGGGCCTAGCATAGGCTAGAGAGATTGACCACCACCACTGCCATAGGATTATTAACCATCGATGAGCCATCTCAAGGCCATTGTTGAGATAGTCAAATGGGGAAGTCGTGATGATGCCAATCTCTTTCGGGTCATCGACAACATCATATGACCCATGGTTTCCATAGATCACACATGAGGAGAAGTGTCCATTCAAATAGGAGGATGAGAGACACATTGGTCACAATAGATTTCAAGGAATGCTGCATCTTTCTAGGTGTAATTGGAAATAGGTAAAGGGGCCATAGTAGTTGTCATGCAGCACCAAGATGCACCAGGAGCCATAGAAGTGGTTACAAACCATATAAAAGAGTCCTTCAATGTTCCTATTATGCCACCGGTAGATTTCATGAGAGCACGTGATGCTCAAACTTTGGCTGGTCCCTCAATGCCTCCTGTGAAGCATGAGGATGTTTTCGATCGATTGCTATAGATAGGACAAGTGATGACATCCTTATTTAACATCCCAAAAGATGTTATAGCAACTCAATTAGACCTCATCTCCACCAAGGGGAAGCTGGTCATGATAGAGATCAGGGCTGAGCATGCTAAGGCAAAGTTGGAAAGACTCCAAGAGAGACTCGTTACCCTACAAGCTGCACAACGGGACCCATCTTAGTTCATTCCTATAGACTAGATAGAATCTTTGAGGATGGAGCAACTCAATAAATTATTGGTAGATAATAAAAGAGTGGTGGAGGAGAAAGAGAAGGCTAATTGGAATGCTTCTAAGGCACAAGCGCAAACATATGTGCATGCCAAAGCACTCAAGGCCTTGCAAGAAGAGAATAAATAGCTTGCCACAGATAATCTTTAGTTGACCACTGTGGAGAAACAAAAGAATGTTCTTAAAGAGAATTTTTAGTAGTTATGAGAACAATTATTCAGGGTCAACCAGGACATGAATCACTTGGCCAGAGAGAATCAAACCCTCTCAATGGAGGAGGTACGCATAATTTGTCAAAAGATGACAATTAAAATAATCGCATGGCAAAATGAGGCCAAGAAACATGAGAAACTGAAGGAGCACTTTAGAGATCAGGTGGGGATGCATAAGCAATTCATTAAAAAGGAGATCCATATGGCTAAGTCTCACATTAACACCTTCAATGCTCAACACGCTAATTGGTAGGTCATACTGGACACCTATGCATTCATCCACCAAGCAGAGCTCAAAAGCTAGGACCTACAAATACAAGATCTTATGGAGTACATGGGATTGACAAACTTGTAGTATGCCAATCTATCCATGTTAAAAATAGGACACCCAAGAATAGAGCTAGAGAAGTAGGTAGCTACCACCTATGCCAAATCTGAAACAGAATTTGCTGAGCATAAGAAAACATTGCAAAAGTTAGAAGTGGCAAATTTTGAGTTAGAGGTGGTCAAAACTAGCTACTACGGACAAAAAGATGTCATGGTAGACTTGGCTCAATAGCTTACAGATTACTAGAAATACAAGAATAAAGCCAAAGCCTACAAGGAGGAATGATGGTTGTTTGCGGCCTAGTATGTCAAAACAAATCAAATGTTCCCACAACTACCGTGTCCATGGGAGGTGCCAACTTTATCAAACATTGGAGCATCAGCATGGATGGCATAGGACCCCTGAACTGAAGAGGAAAATCTCCAGGAATTCCTTTAGAGCCATCAAATTCCAAAAATTGGAGCACAAGATAAGGGGAAGCAACCCATGGAGGAACCATCGCCACTTGAAACCACATGAGTTCCAACAAAATTTTGTAATTTTGTAATTTTATGTTTGTGTCCCAAATTTTGTTGTATTTAATTCTCCACTATGACATGAATAAATTCCAAGTCAGTCAATAATCCCATACCTATCCACTATGTAATCAATGGGGCTTGTTCTCATTTTTTTTGACTCAAGGACGAGTTTTCATTTAGTCGTAGGGGTATGATGAATTATGATTTGTTAGACTTTGATATCGGACCCTTGATATCGGGTACATGATATCATGGCCTCCCTAGTGATATTGGATACACAATACCATGGTTCCTATGTTAACCTATAAATACACAATTGGGTGCATGGGAGAGTCATAGGAAAAGTGAGTGTTAGAGTAGGATCTTTTTGTCAGTTTCAATTCCTCTCAACCCTTTCCTTAGTGCATGCCCATAATGTGATGATTGTAATTGTACGAAACCTTTATTTGAGTGTGACATACTTGGACATGCACATGATTGACAATAAATATCAATATTACTTGATCATTACAACATTCACTTAGTTTTAATTACTTACTATTATTGTTATTTATTGCTTTATTAATTAATATTTCTCTACCCTCATTTCCTATCCCTGTTATTAAATGCAGGATGGGTACGACTTAATCATGAGCATTTAAGTGTGACTACTTGTTATCCCAGTAGCATACCTAGGACATGCGCTTGGTAATCCCAGTAATAGTACATGAGGTCCAAGATGTGTATGGATGATTAAGGATAGATGCTCATCACACTTAGGCTAGCTTAGATTCTCTTCTCCCTTTCCCTCTTAGCTTAAAAAAAAGTTATTTTCCATTGTTCCTAGGAGTAGCAGAGTGATAGGAAACACATCATACACCTCACTCTAGACTAAATCGTACGTGACAAAGCAAATACTAGTCCAGGTGGAAAGATAGTGAACTGCAATCAATGAGTAACTATCTAGATATCACAATTAGTCCATTTGCAGAGTTTGACTGGATTGTGCATGAATGCTTGTATTCATATGGTTGAGTGTAGGGGTACCTCATCACTCATCAATCATTCACCAAGATGGGTAGTTTAGGTGGAGAGACCTATAGGGTAACATCGTTTTACCTACNAATCATTCACCAAGATGGGTAGTTTAGGTGGAGAGACCTACAGGGTGACATTGTTTTACCTACAGAGTGTTCAACACCTACCATGCTTCAGCTAGCTTTAAGGGGAATGAATCTGAGTCATGCACAAGAGGGGTACCATGTGACCAAACACATGATAAGACCCTACCAACCCAAAGAAGCACAAGTGCAAAGATACTGTTATGGAGAAAAAACATGAGAATAAAAAAAGAAAGAAGGTTAATCTTATTATTGTCCTAAAAGAACTTGATGGTGATGCATTTGCAGCAGAAAAACTTTACCACAATCATAAAGTCTATTCATAAACATCTATTATTTACCTAGAAGAACTTGTCAAGGTACAAATACACATAAACCTCACAGAGACACCAACAAGAGAAGTAGAGAACTCTAAATAAATGCAAGACTCAAGGCCTAAAGTTTCTACCAAATCACAAATTGATGAATTCTAGAGTCATAGAAGGAGAACTAGTTGGCATCATTCTCCAATTGCTTCATCTTCCTTCTCATGATCATCGATGGACTTTAATGGAAGGGAATAAAGGTTTAGAGATCATGACAAAGAGAGACATTGGGCTCATGATAGACATGAGTATTGGCAAAGATACCTTAATGATGAAGAAGGATAGTATGAATCATGAAGAGATAGGGACAAATGTGAAGAGAGAGAACAATATGAGTACCATCACTACAATCAAGCATATGAATCCTACAATCATGAAGAACCCCTATTGGGTACTTGTAGCATGATAAACATAAGGAAAGGTAGTGTACATTTCAACTAGGCATGTGAGGGATAATAGCATCAAGTGCCTTGATATGAATAATATTCCTAAGTTTGAAGGTGAATATAATGTAGATCGACAACATCACCTTCAAGTGTTTCACGATGCTTGTGTCCTACAAAATGTTGAAAGTGACTGGAAAAATCTCAATGTATTTCCCAAGAAACTCATCCAAAAGGTAGAGAGCTGGTATAGATCATTGGAACTTGAATCAATCAAAAGATGGAGTACCATGCTTGAACTCTTTAATGAATAATATCAAACTTACTCTAAGGTGTCCAATCTCAGAAAGAAGATCTAGGGATGGAAGCAAGGGACACATGAATCCCTTGATGAAACGAGTAGATACTACTCTCTTCTACATAGGTGCCTAGGCCATGAAGTTTCCCAAAGGGAGTAGCTTAGGAACATTATCAATGGGTTGAGGAATAAAACTAGGAAAACCCTTGGAGCCTATGCCCAACACAAACTATTCGAGATGACCATCCATTGAATCTAGACCAAGTGAAAAAAGAGGAAGGTGAGTTGAAAAAGAGAAAATCAACCAAGAAATATAATCGAGATCCATCTATTAGAAAACGATATGTACAAATGTGTTATAAATAAGAAGAAGAAACCTTGGAAGAGGTGATCTAGAAGAAAACTCTATTAATTTAAAAATTTGTCAATGATATAGCAACTACAGTAGAAAAGATATGGGACTTAGTGGATGAAAATTTTGCGACAACATTAAAAATTGTAGAAGAAAGAATTGAACAAGCCTTCAATAAGGGCAAGGAGAAGAAAAAGAAAAGAGACTATGGACATGAAAAATATAAACAAAAAAGAAAATTTACTTTAGTGGAAGAGTGTATTGACTCCAGCTTAGAGAATGAAGAAGGGTTTAAAGTATGAAAATATGAACATTCTAAGGGATGCTATCCTATGATGGCACATTTACAAGAATCATGAACATATGCACTTAATCCAACATTCGTCAAAAAGAAAATGCCAAAAAAGTTACCTTACCCTCAAGGTAATTATAGATAGTCCTTCCAACCCACTTATTATCCAAGTGAAGATTATCCATAATCATAGGAGTAATATCATCAATAATGGAAACAACAACAAGCATGGGCAATGCCACCACCAAGGTAGCAGTACCCATTATAACGATCGAAAACATCGGCAGTTGGAACATTGAGGGGTTGATGGGCACACAACCTAACCTCACATCCACATGAGGGCCTACTAGAGGCAAATATTGGGTGTCATGAATGGTCTTGTTGATCAAACAAGGACTTTGTCAGATGTAGCTAGGGTAGTGGATGCAACTAGGGTGTGGCATGGTTAGCCACGATGCTAATGCAAAACGATGCTAAGTGTTCTAGCGATGTTCATGGTGTTAACAATGTCAATGAGGGTGAGCATATTCAAAGGTTTTTTGCCAAAAAAAAAGAAGGTGGTAATGTGTGGGGATGTGTGAAAATAGTAGAAACTACAAGTAAAATGCTAAAAATGCAAGTAAAAATGCTGCAAATGCATAGAAAGAGAGTGAGAGAGAACGGAACACCACCCAAACTAGGGTTGAGCATAGTTAACTCTAGAAGGGGCAAGGAGGTATGTGGTGTACAAAAATCATAATGAATAGTGTATTCATAGTCTCAACTATGTCTATCTATGCCTGCCAGGTTGGTTGCCACAGTGTGTAGTGGACTGCAATGATTTGCAGTGTCCTACAATGAACTACAGTGGTGCACGAATGCCTTGCCTTGGTAAAAATGCTAAATATGCTTCAAAAATGCCAAATGCCAAGAGTGCCAAAATTTAAATTTGCCAACTCCTTCAAATTTTTCCAACACTTAAAACATCGAGGGCTGGGGTATTTATAGGGCTAGGTTTCCCATGAAATGTGGATTGGTTTCCACATGACAGTGGGACAGTTGCGACTACATTGCACCCAACTATGCTCTCCACTAAGGTAAGGGGTGTTATGCTCTACTCTACTCTGAAAAACTTTGTGAGACTATGAAACTATGACTATGTTGCCAATTGCATGTGCATGTGTTGAAAAGATCGCAATGTACCTAAAAAAATGAAACTTTGGAGACTACACTTTGAGACTACATTGCCCATTGTCTTGATTGGGGTCGAGCATAGTTACAATTTAGGAACAAAAAGGGGCACAACAAAGGTGCATTTTTGCTAAGTTCACTTGCTAAAGGTGTGTTGGAGCTGATTTGAATGCCGATGCTACATTGTGGAGGCCATTGGAGGCTGTTCTAGCTAACTACGCTCACCTACACTCTAGACTGGGGGAGAGCGTAATCACAAAACTTAGAAAATTTTTTGTAGAAACTAGCTCCTAGTTGACCACACTCAACTACGCTCTTGGGCTATGGAGAGTGTAGTCTCAATAGTTAGAAAAAACTACAAAAAATTGGGCCTTGATGTTGTCTACTCTTGAGTATGCTCCTAGGTAGTGGAGAGCGTAGTCTCAGCACCTAGAAAATTCTACAGTGACTAGCTTAACACCTAGAAAATTCTACAAAATTGGCCTTTTATGTTGACTACACTCTCTACTGAGTTGATTATGCTCTAGGGTAGTAAAGAGCATAGTCCCAACACTTAGAAAACTCTACAAAAATTGGCATCATTCTTACACTTAGGAAAATTTGAATCTTCATTGGGCTAATTACACTCTAGGATAGTGGAGAGCATAGTCCTAGCACTTAGAAAAATTTGCCTCATGTTGACACTTACACAAATTTGCAATTGAGATGCCATAGTCCAAATTTGGTGATGTTTGATTGGCCCCTCTTGTTGACATCTAGAGGATTGGCTCGAGAGACATCAACAAAGAATTGTAAAACACCACAAAAGGCTTGGCACCAACATCACTCTTTAGTAACTGATTGGATGTCATTACACCATGCATCAAAGTATTATGGATGGAAGTATGCTAGGGGGTACAAGGTGTAGGTAATATGTAGGGTGATAACAGGGAAGATGAAATGCAAATAGGGGATCATGATGCAGGATGTTGAATCAACACAGTTGATGGTGACCATGGCACCAAGGTGGCTTGCATCTAAAAACATTAACCTCTCATTAGAGTGCTCATGAGAGAGTTAGTGTGGATGTAGGGCCTGACTAGTTGCGAAATTACAACACTTTTAGATTAATTGGGGACATGCTTTATCCTCCTTTGCTTTTTGTTTTTGTTTTTTTTCTTTTTGGCTATAGGGCAAACCTACTTTGGGTTCTACACATTGTTGAATGTTAGCTATGGGATGCTTACCATTAAGTGGACTACATGCCACCAAATGGAATTTGCTTTGATGCTTGAAAAATTGTGTTGTGTTTGTAGGATAGGTGTTTCCTCCCTGGGATGACTTGTGTTACATCCACTTGGGCTTTGACTAGCCAATAGAGGCTCCCCACAAGACAAATTATATTATGTCTACCTTGGGTTTTAAGATTTGCATATGATATGCAAAGATGCGATATGCGAAGAAGGTGTCATGTGGTCATAGCTCATGAGTGTCAAGGGATTGCAATCCTAGCTATGTGGGGAATGAGAGAGTATTGGGACATAGGGACAGATGTAGGTAAGCTATAGTGGGGTAGTAAGGATGTGCATTCTTGAGAAGCTTAGCTAGTCTAATCATGCACATCAAAATAATGTGGTGACTTATTGTTATGATGAGATGCGCCTTTGCATGACCGCCTCAAGGCTTCATCCTACAAACACAACTTTGAGAAGATAAGAAAATTATAAAACATGAAATACAAATCAAATGTTGGAAGTGAAGATGCTGCGAGTGCTCCAAAGGTTGAACCAGTTGCAAGTGTTCAAAAAGCTAGAAAAACCAAAGGGTGAACCAATCGCAAGTGTTTGAAAAGCCAGAAAAAGTGTTGAGGGTGATGATGCTATGAGTGCTCCAAAGGCTATGCTGGTGGCAAGTGCTCAAAGAATCAACAAAATGATAGGGCCAATGATGTTGCAAGTGCTCCAAAGGCTGCACTACTAGTTTAAGGTCCTAGCAGACCATGAACCTAGTTTAAGGTCCTGGTAGACCATGGTGTGCTAGTTTATAGTCTTAGTGGACTACTGTGTGCCAGTTTAGTGTCATGGTAGACTACTGTGTGCTAGTTTAGCATCATGGCGAATGAGTCATTATGCTAGTTTAATGTCATAGTAGACAAGCTGTGCTAGTTTATAGTCATAGCGAACTATCATGCTAGTTTTAGTGTTGTAGTGGATAAATGTTGTGCCAATTTTAGCATCATGGCAGGTGTGCTATGCTAGTTTATAATCATAGTGGACTATTGTGCCAATTTTAGCATCATGGTAGATGAGTGCTTACCTTGTTGGATCGATGTGCAGTGCTACATGCTAGGTGTGTTTGTGCATACCCATGCTATGTTCCTATAACATCCTACAAAATCAACTAGAAAAACATCAAGGAGCAATTACTTCACAAAGTCAATGTGCGCAAATGGAAAAAATAATTTGGTAAAGTTTTCCTAAGTATGTATGTGGGATGTTACGAAGGTAAGCATGCTTGTGCTAGTTTTAGGCCTCAAGAGGCTGTGTGCATGCTAGTTTTATGTCTTAGCAAACTATAGGGATAGAATTAAAAGTGGTAGTTTTAGGACCATTCTAGGTTGCAGCAGTAGTTTAAGGCCATTCCAGGTCCTATGTTAGTAGTTTTGGGCCATTTTGAGCTATGTAAATTGCTAGTTTAAGGTCATTTTGGGCCATGGAAAGGGGATTGATAGTTTCAAGCCATTCCAAGCTGGAGATACCAGTTTAAGGTCATGGTGGATTGCAACTATAGTTTTTTTTTGTAATTCTAGTTTTTTATGATTTTTATGGGTTTTGACTTTTTTCATGCGTTAATCTAAGTGGATAAATACATGAACAAAGAAAATAAATGCATGAACAAAGTGAAGTGATGCATAATATAAGTAGAAAGGCTAAATGTAAATGCATAAACAAATGCAATGCAAGTGAAAGTAAAAAATGCATGGTGCATAGCATAAAGGGTAGGTAGGCACCTAGCACATTTTGGACCAAGGGGGTCCCTTGATCATGTAGTTACTTCTTAATCTACTTTGGATTAGGAGGTGTGTAAGGCCTAGGTTGCACTATGTTGAAGGGTAATTATGCCCACAAAGTGTCCTCTAGGAGGTCATTAGCCTTATGTGCTACATTGTCTGCCACAGGTGCATCATCTAGAAATTCAACCCTTGACCCTTGCTCCATCTCTATGTTGTTGATGGCAAAAGGGATGACATTATCACCATGGATGATAACTTGACCACATCCATATGGAAGGTGGATCTCTTGGTGAATCAGAGAGGAAAAAACTCGTAACTAGGCTAGCTAGGGCCTACCCAATATCAAGTTAGAGCCAGGCATTTTCTCTATGATGGTAAATTCTACAGTGGTGGGGACTTGCTCCCCTACCATGAATGCTATGGTTATCATGCCATTGATAGTGATGCATGATCCATTGAAGGATTTTAGGCACATAGTTTTTGTTGGCCTATTTTGGTCTATGAGGCCTAGCTTGTTAATGATGGTGTATGGTATTACGTTTGTTGCTGCTCTATCATTAACATGCACATTGCAGATCTTGCATCGTCCAACATGTATGATGATGAACATGGATGCTATTATGACCTCCCCTCACTCGGGGTCAACTTTGATTGTCTCATTGCGAAATGCTAGGGATGTTGGACCCAATTCCTATTGCATAGGGGGAAATATCACTACATGAATGACATTCTCATCTATAAGGATGTCCTTTATAATAGGAATGGAGGCCAACATCTATGCCAATGCTTCCTGGTGGGTAGATGAGGTCATGACTAGGTCATATAGGCTCAACTTGTGTTTTTCTACTTGAGTGCCTATTTAACTTGGGCTAATGCATCTTCAAAGTCCTTGCTATTAGTTGTTCTTTCTACCTTGACCTCCTCCATGTGGCCTAAGAGATGGAACTCTCATGTAGGGGACTTAGGATTGGTTTGCTTAGCCTATTTGAAAGCCTTAGTTCTTGGTTGTGGTCTGCTAGTTGTGGCCTTTTCAGTTGTTCTGACAACTGGGACTATAGAGACAGGGACCGATTTTTGGTGGACCAAGTGCTCTTTGGTCTTGTTGTTGCCTAGTCGTTTCATCTATGAGGCACTCATTGGGCCTCTTGCATTGTCACCTAGTGAGTCTACACATGTTGCTAGTAGGGTTGGCCCTTGGACAAGAAGGGGTTAAGGTGTTGCCCACTACCAAGCTTCAGGTAGGTGAGGGGCCAGCACATTGTGACACCTTAATGACAAATGGTTGTTGCATAGTTGTTGTTGTGGTATGCTAGTTTAACATCGTAGTGGACAACCACTGTGGGACCCTGACCACAAAGGGTGTTGTGGGTGCCCAAGGTGATGTTCTAACAACAAAGGAAGGCCTCGAACTTGTGGAGGCTGAGGGGACCTTTACATTGTTGGAAGGTACTCAAAGCACAAAAGGCTACTTTAGTGGTGCTGACTTATCATCCATGCTGATGGTGTTGATGACATAGGTAGAATCATTTATGTTGAACATGTCAAGCACTAGTTTATGCCTATCTATCATTCTTTGCAAATCATCTTGCAAAGCCTAACAAAAGTCCATACCATGACTAGACATCTAATGGTAATGATAGAATTGGTCCAACTTGAAGTGATGTGGGATGAGGGGCTTGTTTGTTGCTACTAAGGTGGGATTCCTCAGTAGCTCGTAGTACTTCATGCCTTTGATAGGCCTCCTCAGAAACTTGCTTGTGTTGGATCTACTCAGTTTTTAATAGTTGATCCAACAACTCTAAGGGTTTCAGTGGCAACGAGGTATACTTTGAGCGATTCTTGTGCTCAAAGTTGGGCCTTGGAGTAGCTTGCACTATGGCTCCTGCAAATGTAGGTGGGTTGGTTGCCTGGGTGCCAAAGTTGGTAACTTTGTGTTCTGGGGATTTGGGCTGCTTAGCCATGGGCCCACAGTTGATTGCTTTGGTGTTTGTGGCTACTATTTCCACTATTACATTTGGCTTCTTCGCATGCTAATTTTTATAGGCCATGTAGGTTAGGTTCTTGCTAGCTTGTGCTACCTCCTCTATGTCCTTTGCTTTGGCAAAGGCTTGGCTAAGAGACTTCGAGGCCAAGCAGTACAGTTTTGACTTGATGAAATTGTTAATTGCACCTTTGAAGATGGCAAAAATATGGACCTTTGCTATGGGCTCACATATTTCTTGTAATGAGGTGCTCCAACATTGAATGAATTTTGGCATGGGCTCTAGGTGGCCCTGCTTGACCTACATGAGTTGGTTGAGGGTTTCTTTAGGCTTCAAGTTGTACTTGAAGTGTGTCATGAACTGGCTTAGGAGATCCCCCAAAGAGGAGATGGAGGCCCTGAGCAACATGCGGTACCAAGGGCTATGCCAGTTAATGACATGGCAAAGACATGCATGATGACATGCGACTAGGCTTGTAGTAGTAGGCACTTGGACCTAAATGTAACCAAGTGTGTGTTGGGATTCCCTTCACCATTGTACTTGGTGAGTTGAGGCAACAAGACCCTAGTTGGTAGAGTTAGGGATGGGACCATATGACTTACAGGGTTGACCTAGTAGAAGTCCATCACCTTAACGGTTTTGGAGGAGGTGGCCTTGAGTTTCTTCACCTCTTTCATCAAAGATAAAAGTACTCATTTTGATGCCAAGAGCCTCTGGATGCCTCCCAATAAGTCCCCATAGATCCTAGAACCCCCTAAACTCATCAAAATGAGCCAAAAACACCTCAAAACATGCAAGAACATCCAAGAATCATCCCCAAAAAATCAACTTAAAAAGACATATATAATGTAGGATAGAATAAGGGGATCAAAATAGGTATCCCTACACCAACTCTCCCAGCCTTAAAAATGTCATGCTTCATGACCTTTCACAAGCTAGAAGGGTCCATGCCCCCATGACTCAAGGCCATCACAACAATCATGACTCAATGCATTACAAACATGAGAATAAATATCATTAGAGATTTTGGTTTTGATCTTTCTTGCTCATGGGGGCTTGTCCTCATGTCTCACCATGCTTTCTTCATCTAAACATCTCCTTGGAATGATTCCCTTCATTTTCATGATGATCCAAAATTTCAACAAATAAAGAATAGGAAAAATAAAAATGATTAGGCTTTGTTAATCCAACATCCTTTCTTTGCTTATTTTTCCTCTTCTTCACCTTCTTCTTCTTAATGCTTGGAAGACTACCACTTATCTTCCTTTCATCACCACCATGAAGATTACCTTCATGTTGCACTTACATTTTACAGCAAAGACAATCAAATCCATCATCACACTTCACAAATTTATCATTGCTATAATGAATAGAAAGGATCTCTAGGTTTTGGAAAATCATATCATTATCAATGTTTTCACTTACATCAATAATGACCTTATCACAATGACTATCCCAATAGCCATCATCATCAAACAAATTACCATTATTATTCTTTCTCTTAATAATAGTGGCATCAAAACTCACAACTTGACTCTCAATCCCATCACAATCACCACAATGATCATGATGTTAATCATTTCCATTGAACAAACGACTACCGAGCTAAAGTTAAAAAATAAGCATCCATCACACTAGCTTCAACATGAAAGACATTATGACCATCAACAAGGTCAAGCTCACTATTACTTACCTTTCCATGGCTTTCCCCATCCATCTTTGGTTCAACTTGATCTTCAACCTGTTACTATCCAATCTCCTCAAAGTTTGAAGGTTCAAGATTTCAAATAGAAGCTCCCAATTCCAATGGCTTCTTCTCCTCAAAGGAATCATCAACAGGCTCGTCATCCCACTTTGGAGGTACCAACTCAAAAGGTAAACTCTCCTCCATAGTTTTAACATTAGATTCATTAAAAGCATCATTAAAGTAATTATTCTTCCACATACCTTAGCTAGAAGACTCACCTCTCTCCCATGAGATACTCTCAACTTGACTTAGAATCCCTTTCCCTTGCCACAAGGTGTAGAGCAATTGCAAAAATACTTACTATCACACCTTCTATTGCTACCCTTGATCCTCCTTGAAGAACTCCCTTGATCTTTGTCATTCCTTTGGCTTTGAATTCTCACCTCCCATGACTCATGATGTAGGAACCTCATGAGTCATTGCATGAGCCTAGGAGTAAGGAGGAGAAAATAATTGAGTCATTGCTAGCATCCTCTCTTCCATGATCTTAGATCATGAAGCCAAAGGAGTATGCCTAAGAGTGTCATTAGAGTAGTGAATAATGCTAGGCCTCTTGTAAAGTCTTATGATAAGGCATGGAAAGGGCAAGGTCTTCATTCCACATTCATTTTCTTTGAAAATTTTTTCAGTTTCTAAGTATAGTAGTTGTAGAAGGTTAACAGGGAACTTCCTACTTAGAGTAGTGCATGCTCGGGTGGAGAAAGTAGTTACCTTACTTGACCTCACCATTGGATTGAGGTGATAGGCTGCAATCTTGAAATAAATCACTTTGTCGATGTGAATGCACCATACTCCTTACGGTCCACCTCATAGAAATGTTGGGTCCACTCCTTCTTGGCCTCAGGGTCACCTTATGTGGATAATTCTGCTAGTTGTGTTCCAATGTCAGGCAACCCAAGTACTTGTGCAATAACTTTTGCTGAATAGGACGCCTGACTGTCTTTGATCTTGACTATGGATCCTGGCCTTCAACTATTTTAGAAGAGGTGTGTTTCTTCCATGTACCACTCCCCACTAGATGTGATAATTGGCCACATGGGCAAGGTTTACAATTGTGTCTTGACATCCTCTAGAGCCTTCTCTAAAAATGGTCCAAAGTTGATCTCCTGAAGAATGGATGATTGAATTTCTTCAGACTTAATGATATCAAGGCAAGCTTGAGTCAAAGTGACATCAAGCCTTGGCATAGGTCCAAGCACTTCTCCTCTTTGTGATTGTTCGGTTGATACTACTTCCTTTGGAATCTGTTGGACAGATATCACTTCAAGCTCCTCATGAAGAGGTCTTCTTGCATGGGTTGCCTTAGGTAGTTCTTGGCCCTTTTCTTGCTAGCCCCTTCTAGGTTTGGGTTGTTTCTCCCATGGTTGCAAGTTTTCTCCTTCCTACGGATATTTTTGCTTTGGTACCATCTATAATCACAATAAAATCATGCATTAGCAATTATTGTGTAACCTTGAAACAATTGGGATACCTTATCTCTTAAGGATAGTTACACTTTGCTAACTTGTGGTTATGGATATTTTAATTAATCCAATTATCATTTATTTATGTATTTTCATTAATAAATCATCTCAAAGGTTTTTGGAAGGGTTAATTTGTGAAAAATTTGATGTTTATATGTTGTTAAGGTTATTAACCCTTTGGGTGAGTTAGGAAAATTTACAAAAATTTTCATTGATTTTTCATCGGAAACCTTAAGGTTTGCAGCACCCATGATAAAGATCTTACCTTCAGTAAGTGTAGGATCAAAAAATGGAGTCATTTGAATAAACAGTTTGGAGGTTATGAGCTCCCGAAGATTTTTGGGCTTTGAAAAATTTGAAAAACTCCCCTTGTGTTATGAGCAAATGGTAAAATATTGCAAAGTGTTCAGTGGTATATATAGGGTTTTTGTGATGCATCAACGAGGCCTAGTTGATTGCGCCTCATCAACTAGGGTGGATGTGTCAATGGGGCCTCAATGATGCAACCATTGACCACCATAGTTAAACTTTTACCTTAGTCAAACTTGCAAGATATGAAGAGTTTTTGAGTGAAATTGGTGTCAAATGAAAGCTCTAAAGACCAAGATTAGTATGAAAACATGAGAAGAGGGTGTTGAAGCTCATAAATTTGAAAAAATGGAGAAAAATTGATTTAGTGGATGAATGAAGTGAAAGATTAAGGAGTACTGAGCAGTTTATGCAATGGAATACATGAAAGATTAGATTGCGGTGATGTTAAAGGTAAGGACCCTTAACTAACCAAGCCAAGAGCTATGCAACTGGGTCCTTCCCATAGGAGGCTCATGCCCTTTTTTCCCTTGCATAACCTCAACTAAGGAGTCCATGGGCCCCATAGTTGGTTTAATGATCATGACAAGTTAAAGACCAACTCGAAAGAATCTACTTGAGAATCCCAGCACATTAGAGTAAGACATAGAGCATAACATAGAACATGGTAGTGAGGTTAATTACAGTAGAATGGATGGATGATAGAGAAGATGGAATGGAGTTTCAAATTGAGGTCATAAGAAGTCCCTTGTGGAATTTGTATTTAAAATGACACAAGAAGTTCCATCCTCAGTCCAGACCAAAACTAACCACTTTTAGTGACTTTGCATCACCACTCTAAGATTGATCCACCCACTCGAGATACAAGAATGCTTCCAAAAAACAACCACCATTCCATAAAGAGAGGAAAAGAGAAGTAGGAAGTAAGAGAGAGGGCCTTAGTTAGAGGGGACCTTCAGGCATAGGTGCATGTTGTTCGAGTCCCATAACCAGTGCTTGTAGCCCATTTATTTGTCTAAAGGGTGTGCTTTGAATTCCCATCATTTTTTTGAAATGGGAACCACAACATGTAAGGAATTATTTGTGTCAAAGGGGTGTGCTTTGAATTCCCTTTTTTTTTTGTTTTTTTCTTTTTTTAAATGGGAACCACACCATGCAATGACATTATTTTGACTTTCTTCAATGGATGGTGTGGAATGGTAAGAAGTCTATGAAAAACACTCAAGAACTCAAGCAAGCAAAATAGGACAAAGAGTATTGAGTTCCCTTGAAGTCACACCCTTTACAGACCTTTGAATCTTTCATAGTTCCAAAACTACCAAGGTCACCGATTGATTAATAGTTTCTTTAATGGAAGGGACCTCAAATTCCTAGAACAAGGAAAATCATAGAGTCAATAAATGGGTAGATGACATGGACTCACTACCTATTCCATAAAAAATAAACCATGTCAAAGACATCATACATCATAATTCAAAAATAGAAACTAAACATCAACAATCACACATTAAGCACAAACCATCATTATTAAACAGCAACAACAACACTGTGTCCTATGATAATAAAGCACATTTACTAGCAAAAATGAGAAAATATCACACTTAAAAAAAAGAAAGCAAAATAAAGTAAAATATATAAGAAAATGTAAAATAGTCAAGAAGGTTCAAATGTACTAAAGATGGTGTAAAATTAGAAGAATTTGAAAAAAATCAAGAATTTGTAAAATAAATAATTTGTAAAAAATAAAAACATGAAAAAAAAGGTAGAAAAACTAAGAGGCCATGGTAATGGTCAGCATGGATGACCATCTTCTCCATGACTGAGTTGGAAGGAGGAGATTTGAAAAATAGAATGTGGTTGTCCAGCCATTGAGGCAGTAGTTGCATTGGCCTATTTTGGTTCAAGGAAAGGCTTAACTTGTTGGATGTTGACCAATTTCTTTTTATTTGGGCTGTCAGGTTTGTAGATCAACATGGCCCCAAAAGAAAAGGTTTGATCAATTATATAAGGTCCCTTCCACAATGTTTGGAATTTTTCTTTTGGGGTACATGTGTGGGGTTCTAGTAAAGAACCTTATCTCTTGGTTGAGGTTTTACTTTCCTAATTCTAAGGTCATGACATTGCTTGCTAAATGCCTTGTTCATCTCATTCAAGGATAGGACCACCAATCAATTTTCATCTAGCATGTTTAGATTTATCAATATTTCCTTTTGTGCTAGACTTAGGTCAAGGTTTAGATCATTGGCTGTTGAGAGTGTACAAAGCTTGAATTGAATTGGGAGCATTGGAAGTTTTCCGTACACTAACTTGTAGGGAGAATAGCCAATAGGAAGTTTCCAAGTTGAATAATAAGCCCAGAGAGCATTTTTAAGCTTTGTACTCTAATCCTTCCTATATTTTCTAATTTTTTGCATTAATATTTTTGTAATCTTTCGATTAGTTACCTCTGCTTGATTGTTGGCTTGGGGGTCATAAGGTGTTGTTAATTTATGTTCTACCCCTAAGCATTACATTAATTTTCTAAACGTGGCACCTATGAAATGAGTTGAATTATCTAAAATTAGTGAACATGGCACCCTAGACCTATTCATGATATTTTTTTGTATAAACTTGGCAGCAGTGGATGATGTATAATTAGTAATGGCTACTGCTTCTGCCCATTTTGTGTAGTAGATGAATACTATTATAATATATGCCTTTCCGTTGGACATGGATGTGATGGAACCCATGAAGTAAATGCCCCATATGTCAAAAGGTTTTAGTGGTTGAATCCACTGTTGAGGACCTTCCTTGAGAGTAGTCATCCCCCTATCACATTGACAACATTCACAAGACTTGATGAACTAGTGGGTGTCCTTGAAATTGTGGGAAAATAGTATCCCGCCATCAAGATTTTTATGGATGTGCATCTACCTACATAGTGGCCTCTGTAAGACCCTTCATGAGCATCCTAGAGAACACGTAGTTGATCTTCATTAGGGATGCACCAATGAATCAAACCATTGGCACACACCTTGTAAATATGTTCGTTGATTTCTATGAAGTATTTGGCCTGATGAAAAAATTGTTTCTTCTTCCTAAAATCCAAGTCTTGTGGCATCTCTTGAGTGAGAAGATATGTGAGGATGCCATTATACCATGTTACTTTTGTAGGTGTTTGTTCACTTATCACTCCAGCAAAGAGGAGTTCGTCTAGGAACTGACCAGAGAGTGGGATCTCCTTGTCTTTGTTATCCCATCTTAAATAAGAGAGGTGGTCAGCACTCACATTCTCAGTCCCTTTTCAATCTACCATAGTGAGATCCAATTTCTACAAGATCACAAGCCATCGTATGATAGGAGGGCTCATCGTTAGATTATTGATAAGGAAGTGAATTGTACTGTGGTCCGTATGTACAAATACTTTGTAACCTAGCACAAAATGTCTATTCTAGCATGTACACCACTACCATTAATTCTTTCTCCATGGTGGTGTAGTTTAACTGTGCCCCCACAATGCTTCATCTCACACAATGGATGTAATATAGAAGTTTCTTATCATCCATCTACATGAGCACAACTCCCAAGGCATAGTTAGATGCATTCATCATGATGTGGAAAGGTCTGGACCAGTTTAGCGCTTGTAGGATTGGTGTTTCTATGAGTTTCTCCTTTAATTTCTGGAATGTGTGTTCACATTCCTTGGTCTAGATGAAAGGTGATCTTTCTTTGTAAGCTTTACCAATGGCTTTGAGATCTTAGAAAAATTATAAATAAATCATCGATAGTAGCCAGTGTGTCTAAGGAATGATCGAACATCTATAATGGTCTCTGGTTGGCGTGTTATTCCTTGGATGATCCTTATCTTTTCTAGGTCTACCTCAATCCATTTTTGTGAAATTCGGTGCCCTAACATAATGCCTTCTTGGACCATAAGATGGCTCTTTTGCCAGGTAAGCCGTAGGTTTGTCTCTTCACATCTTTTTAGTACTTGTTCAAGTCGGTCCAAAGCTTGCTCAAAGGTAGTTCCATAGGTGGAGAAGTCATCCATGAAGACTTTAACACCACTATAGATTTTCTATTGAAAGATACTAAGAACCAAGCATTGAAATGTTGTAGGGGCATTGAATAGGCCAAATGACATCTTACAATATGCAAAAGTCCTCTAGGGACTTGTGAATCTTGTCTTGGCCTGATCCTCTAGTGCAATTTGGATTTGGCTGTAGCCACTATAACCATCCAAGAAGCTATAATAACAATTCCTAGATATGGTTTCTAACACTTGATTTACAAATGGCAAAGAAAAGTGATCCTTAAATGTTACCATATTAAATAACCTGAAGTCGATGCAAACCTGCCATTTTCCATCCTTATTTGGTATAATTATGAGTGGACTAATCCACTCACTATTGGTGATTGGATAGATGAACCCTACCTTGAGGAGTTGCTTTATTTCCCCCTTGATGATTTTCTTTAATTTTGTGTTTAGCCACCTCTGTAGCTACCTTCTAGGCTTTATGGTTGGGTTAGTGTAGATGCAATGCTGGCATATCCTTGGATTGATTCTTGTTAGCTCTAGACATAACCAAGCAAAGGCTATTGACCATTTATTCATCACCTTCAACAACTTTTCTTTTTGTTCAGGAGCAAGTTTGACATTAATGATGACTGCTTAACCATTCTTTAAAAATGCATACTACATATCACCTAGTAAAGTTTTTAGTTCTAAGGGATTCTAATTGAAGTCATCAGGGATCTTCAACTCTCCCCAATAGTTATCATCATCTTCATCAAAGAGTTGGGAATGGACTTGTTCAATTTTATCCATGCCTTTAACATATGCACATGTTAAGCTCTTAGTTGGCTCCATGTAGATTGTGCTACTATTTGAATAAGCTATTAGCCACTGGGTGCCCTCCTACTTTGTGGCTACTATGTATAGACACCTTTGAATGTTAATTTCTTGTGCACATTGATTGCATTCCTTAATGTATGTGCTCTTGATGGATCAAATCTTTTTCACGTAATTGCACCTATTATCGCTATAAGCAATGCATGGAATAAGCTTCTTCTCAATCTTTCCTAGCTCATTTTCCTTAGATATTTTGAGAGATAGGTCCCTTATACCCATTCATGCATTGACTGTGCTTAACCAAGCCCTTCCCATGATGATGGGGAAGTCATTTTTGTAGTTGTCAACATTGATTATTAGAAAATTAGTAGGATAGGACCACCCACAAACTATAGTCATAATGTCCTCTAGTAATCCTATAGGGATATTAATCAACTGATATGCTTATTCTAAATTAATGTTGCTCTTCTTAAGAGGTGGTAGGTTCTAAGCCTTGTACATGTCATGGGAGATGTGGTTAGCTCCAGAAATAGAGTCAACAAGAGCTTTAAATGGCTCTTGTATAGAAATCTGTAGATATATGAGTGGACTTCCTAGGTTAGATCCTTTTGTAGAAAGATTGCCAGCCTTGATCTAGTCAGAAACAACATGAGTTAGCATTACAGTGTGGATCCTAGGTGGCACTTCGTTTGAAGGGCATTCAAAGGTATTTGATACAGAGGATGAGGGTGATGGA
>MNCI01014715.1:0-44401 GCA_015680685.1 Gnetum montanum | reverse complement strand
TTTCAATCATTTATAACATGGTATGGTATTTCTATGTATAGAATATAGTTGCGACCATACTTTGACTTAATGAAAAGTTATTCCCCACTAATAAAAATGAATAAAAAATTGAAAAAAAAGATGAATTGAGACCAAAATCATGTACATACATCAATTAATTCATAAATTTAAGGAAAATAATTTTTTTCTTCTTTCATTAGGTAGTGACAAGAACACTACATGGCTTTGGTCACTAAATTACAAAGCAAACTAATACTTATTGTATTGCACATTAATATATTTAAAAAAATCTATAGAAGGAATTTTAAAAATAGTCCAATAGATCCTTGGGGTCTTAGTGGACGTAACTAAAATTTTAATTATAATTTCATAAATTCAAATATGACCTAGTAAAAATGTTAGCTCCCTAATAAGGAAGTATCTACTAATAGCCAAAAAATAAAACAACCTTTACTATTTTCTATTAACCATCTATGATTTTTCAAATGACTATCTTTCTTTGTATATTCTATAAGAGGTGATTTTAAAGGATCTATTATGTATCTCTTTCTATTATTCTTTTTCATAACATTGTTCATGTGAGAAAGAGAATTTTTAAATATCATATTTAAAATATCCTTCTTATTTTTCATATTTTGAAAAAAATTGAGATTTTACTATAGGTTAAGAAAATATTATTGCATTACGTTCTTTAATACTATAATTGTAGTCTAATATACAAGTTAAAAAAACAAATATGTTTCATATTTTATTTGAGAAAATATGTTCTTCATGGCTTTTTATGAGTACAACACAAATGCCATGCCATTATCTACGAGTTTAGGTAAATAATGCAAAATTCCTCATGAATAAACATGTTGATTATATGATCCAAATACTATTGAAGATGAACAACACATTTTTTACAATGTGTTACCAATTTAGTTTTTTTCTTTTTTCAAAAGTTATAAAAACACTTGGTAATAGTTTAACTATTGATGAAGTGTCAAAAGTCAATGTGTTGACTGGGCCACGTATACGCGGCCACGTCAACGCAGTCACCCTGCATCAACGGGGCCCCGTATACGTAGCCACCCTTCCCGGATCTATAAATATGAGGGCCTTCCACCTTGTGTAGTGATAGCGAAGCTCTTGCAGTTTTCTCCCACAAGAGATAGAATATTTTCCAAGTGCCATAGCAAGTGTATGAAAAGCGATCAAATCTTTATTCAAGCGTTGATGTATCTGAGCCCATTGACATGAAGGAAATAAAGATGAACTATTCATGCAATCCTTGAAGCATTTTGACTTATTTGTTTCATGCATTTAATAGTTTAAGATGTTTATGCTTTATTAATTAGTTGTTTATGATTTGTTAGCTACTCGTTGATTATTTATGTTTTCATTATTATAATTTCAATGGTTAGTGTTTATTCGTAGTTGTAAAAGACATAAGTACGACCATCTCGAATGTAATCTAAACACTTGGTAAACCCAGCAATGCTTAACGTTTGGTAACCCAGCAGTGTTAGGAAATGCTCAGAACATGCTCGGAGGATGGGACTGGGTGCTTATGCTAGGACTAGTTAGAATATACACTAGGATTATTAGAGATTAGATAATAGTTATTCATTACTTTCATACCTCACTTAGTCATTGAAAAAGATAATTAAAAAGATATAAAAATCATTAGCCTTAGTCTCACTTAACCATCGCAATAGAACTTTACAAGTGAGATTAGGATGACAACAACCATTCTAACCCAAGGTTTCACTGGTTAGAAGTCTGGTGCATGTTAAGTGCTTACAGTCTATGGAGTTTGACTGGATCGAGTGTGAATACTCGTATTCGTATAGTTGGACGTAGGGGTACCTAGCCGCTCATCATTGGCACCATTGCCGAGGACTTATTAGTCTTACATGTGTCATCTGACCTTAGTGAAATTATCATTCAAGTCATTGGATCGAACCTAGGATAGAAATATTTTTGCACACTAGGCAAATTTAAGTTGAGTAATTAGGGTACATTGATAATATGGACCATCTAATGTCCAACATGTCTTCTCACAAGAGAGATGCATTTGAACCACCGGTGCCACAAGAATGTCAGGTGGTATATAAACATCCTGATGAATATGTCCCTAATTTCACATTCATCCTACATCAAGATGAACATCTTTGATGGTGGGACATGGAGAGTAGCATCGTGTTACTGCTCGACTGAGAAGCTCCTGCGATACTGTACCAAAATCTAGGCAGAATTAGCATCCAGGACCGAGTGGTGGAGTATGTCATGGAGGACCATGACTTCCGAGACTATTGTCCCATGGAAGCTCAACAAACAAGAGATCAACAACAGGCTAAGAGATATGAACAATAGAAGGGGAAACACTTTAGTAACCCCTTATTCTCGCAAGGGCCACAAGACAATGGAGATCCTGTATTTCATGATACTCATTCAATCAAACTTCACTTGGGGCTGCAGATCCTCCAGTTAGTCATCTAGAACCAATCTCCAAGTGACCACGATCCTCAAGGGGATGGTGGGTCACGAAGCAAACCTGGAGGAGATGATCGCAGCCATCACTAGGGTAGATGGAGGGATCAACGTCGAAGCAGTGGAGATGCTTCTCCTTCTTCTCTGTCCTCCCCCTCTCCTTCACCTTCCTCCAGCTTAGGTTCTAAGCATCACAAGGGAAGGTTGGAGAGAAAGAAAGGTGGTAAGCAGGTTCAAGTAGGGAAACGTGAGGAAGCACGCGAACAATCGTGTGGCCCTCGCCAGCATGAAAGAAGGGGTAGCAAAAGTCATCGTAGACGTCATAGTTCCTAATAGGACTATGATTCATATAAGCCATTGTTAGCTACTTGGAGCATGCTCCACATTGCAGAGGTAGTTCATGTCCCAAGTAGGCACATGAAGGACAGTCGGATCAAGTGTGTTAACATGAACAACATTCCCAGATTTGAAGGGGGATACAACTATGATCCACAGACCCACTTGTAGGCATTCCATGATGCCTACACCCTACAAAACATTGATAACGATTCGCAATGGTTGAAGCTGTTTCCCCGAACACTCATCAAAGAAGCTGAAAGTTGGTACTAGTCCTTAGAGCTAGAATCAGTCAGAAGATGGAGTACGATACTTGAAATCTTTAATGAAAAATATTAAACATACTATAGAGTGGCAAATCTGAGAAGGCAGATCCAAGGTTGGAAACAAGGGAATCATGAACCCTTGGATGCCGCCATGAGCAGGTATTACTCACTATTGCATCGGTGCCCTGTTCATGGTTATTCTCAGTGGGCACAGCTTTGCAACATTATTTATGGTCTCATTTTTTAAACAAGAAAGACCCTTGGTGTCTACGTCAAGGGAATGCTGTCAAAGCTAAGGGTCCATCAGTTGTAGTGCCTCATTGATCAGGTGGCCAAAGAGGAAGGAGAACTCAGAAAAAAGGAGAGTGCTAAAGAATTCAACCAAAAACCTTCCCTTAGAAAAAAGAGGGTCCAATTTTGTGATGAGGACGAAGACTCACTACTGGAAGCAGCAGTGAATCGGAAGACTTTGCCATTACAAAATTTTACATCTGAAGTATTGGCAAAGGTGGATAAAATGTGGGACTCTTTAGATGAAAGATTCCAAAGTGTATTAAAAATTTCAGAAGAGTCCAAAGAATAGGGTAGTGACCATGATTGACATAGGAATAAGTGAGCTGAACATACCCAACACAAAGGTAAGGAAAAAGTTGTTGCAGCTGAGCATGTTGCAGACTCTGACATCGAGGATGATGATGGATGTGGCATATGCCAATATCAACATCCCAAGGGATGTTGTCCTATGGTGTCTCACCTACAAGTCTGGGGTCTATGCCTTGAACCCTCATTTGGTGTAGAAGTAGATGCCCCAAAGGTTTCCTTATCCACAAGGAAACCCATGGCGATTCCACCAGCAGCAGCAAGGATACTATCCAAGTGGAATGTCTCCACAACCATTAGAGTATTTCCAATAGTGGCAGCAACCACAAGCATGGGGGATGCCACCTCCAAGGTAGCAGTACCCTTACAAGCAACCAAATCCTTATGGATACTATGTTCAGTAGGTCATCTCTCCAAGAGAGTCTTCCAGTCATGCAGCCTTTCCTAGTTACTACCACCCCCCTGAATATTTCAGACATTCATCTCCATCACCCAAGGGGAAAAATCCACATCACTTATACCCTCCATCACCTTCTTCACCCACTCCTCCACATCATCCCTCTCCATTGTTACCTGCTCCATCCATGTAGGGAGAAATATTGCCATAGCCACAACAACAAAACGCTACGAGGGCTATTAACTTACAACCGGAATCTCGGCCGAGTGGACTGGAACCCAAGCCACGCAAACGTTCTTTATTCCAGACCAATAATCTAAATATACCTTCACCTATGCTTGTGTCCAGTAAATCATAACCTACCAATGCCTCTACCATCATACTACCCAAGCAGTCCTCCACTCCGCCGCAATCCAACATCCAGACGGTCATGCTCACACATGCCCTGAGCAAGTGGATCATGGTTGGGTCTCTCCCCTGGAAATTAATAGTTCCAAGAAGCCCCCTCATATATCTTCAGGTGGATGGGAAAAAGCTGTGAAAAGCTCTTCTGGACTCAGGGTCAGGGGTTAATCTAATCTCTCATGATATGTACAAGAACTGGAACCTGCCCCCACTAAAGAAGAGCAACATCCGGCTCGAGTTAGCAGACCAATCCATCACCATTCCTTTGGGTTTGGTGGAGGACATTGTGACCACCATATGTGGGTGGTCCTACCCTGCTAACTTCCTAGTCATCCATGTTGAAAACTGTAAGGGGAACTTCCCAATCATCATGGGAAGATCTTGGCTAAGCACGATGGATGAACGACTAGGACTCTGAGATCTGTCCCTAGAAATTTCACAGGAAAATCCTTTCGGGAAGATCGAGAAGAAAAGTGTTCCATGCATCGCGTATAGTGACTCGGGGTGCAATCGTGTGCAGTAGCTATGGTTCACTGAGCGGACATCCATTCAAGCATGCAGTTGATGTATCGAGGAATCACAAATTCAACAATGCCTATACACGGTAGCCACTAACCAAGAGGGCACCTAGTGGCTGATAGCTGATCCTACTAGTAGCAAAATTTGCATGGAACCGTCTAAGGGGCTAGTGTAAACCTATATTGATAGCATGGATGTGATGGAGGATATTCATTGACAAACCTCCATCATTGATGACTTTGATGACTGGGGAAAGCTAGAGATCCCTGAGAGCTTCAAGCAAGATCCCCTTGAACTAAAATCCCTACCGGCTCATTTAGAGTATGCGTTCTTGCAAAATGGAAAACTGGTAATTATCAATGCTACCCTTGCTCCTGAATAGAAAAAGAAGTTGCTGGTGATGGTAAGCAAATGGGTTTCTGCATTCACATGGTCCTATTCTGAGTTGGCTGGAGTTCATCCTAGGATCTGCCAGCACCGGGTCTACCTTGACCCTTCCATGAAGCCACGACAATAACCACAAAGATGATTGAATCCCAAGTTGAAACAAATAGTAAAGGATGAAATTAAAAAACTGCTTAAGGCAGGATTCATCTATTTAGTCATCGATAGCAAATGGGTTATCCCACTCATTATCGTACCCAAGAAATGTTGCAAGTGGAGGATCTGTATTGATTTCTGGTTGCTCAATATGACAACTTTCAAGGACCACTTCCCGCTCGCATTTGTGGACCAAGTGTTGGACACAATCGCAGGACACCAATATTACATCTTTTTCGATGGTTATAGTGGTTATAACTAGATTCAAATCTCACCAGAGGACTAGGCCAAAACTACTTTTATGAGTTCATGGGGGACTTTTGCATATAAGAAGATGCCCTTTGGCCTATGCAATGCACCTGTGATGTTTCAACGCCTTGTCTTGAGCATCTTCATGGATGACTTATCCACCTATGGTGCCATGTTCGATCAAGCATTGGACTGCCTAGAGCAAGTTCTAAAGAGGTGTGTAGACACCAATCTGCAGCTCAATTGGAAAAAGAGCCATCTAATGGTCCAAGAGGGCATAGTATTAGGGAATCTCATTTCATCAACAGGGATCAGCATAGACCCTGAAAAGATCAGGGTCATCCAAAGAATTACCCACCAACCAAGTACTATCAAAGATGTGTGGTCATTCCTTGGACACACTAGTTACTACTGGTGCTTCACTGAACAATTCTCGAAGATAGCTTGATCATTGGTAGAGCTTACAAAGAAGGATGCTCCATTTGTCTGGACCAAGGAATGCGAGTCCGCATTCCAAGAGCTAAAGCAGAAACTCGTAGAAGCTCTAGTTCTATGGGCACCTAATTGGGCCAGACCTTTCCATATTATGATGGATGCCTCCAACTATGCTTTGGGAACCATGCTTACACAGTGTGATGATCAAAAACATCTGTATTATATCCACTGTGCAAGCCATAGCATTGTGGGTGCACAACTAAAATATACCACCACTGAGAAATCATTGATGGCGGTGGTGTTCGCATTGGATAATATTCAGTACTATGTGCTCGAATACGAGGTGTTTGTGCACATAGACCATAGTGCTATCTGGTTCCTGATGAACAAACCAACGGTAAGACCCCACATAATCTGGTGGCTGGTGATTCTTCAAGAGTTTGATCTGACCTTGGTAGATAGAAAGGGGTCCAAAAATGTGGTCACTGACCATTTTTCTTGGTTATGATGGGATAACGTAGAAGAGGAGGAGCCTTTATTCAACCAATTTTCAGATAAACTCCTCTTCATAGGCACCATTGATCCTCAAGAACCCAAGGAATCTCCTTGGTTCAACCACATCCTTACTTACCTTACAACACAGGAGCTGCCAAAAGAATGGAACCATCAACAAAAATAGTGGTTTCTCCATAAGGCCAAGAATTTCATGGAAATCAACAGCCACCTCTACAAGTTGTGCGTAGACAACTTGGTCTGATGGTGTTGCCAAAGCTTGTATGGAGGACCTCGAGTTCTGCGTTTGTTGTTGCGAGCTTCTATTTTGTTTCTTTGTGCACTTGGAACTCACCCTTGTATAGAGAATACGAGGTGGCCACTTATTTCTCTAGCTCTTACCACAGTCTCCCGGCTGTGAGCATAGCTAGGTTTGCATACCGAAGGTTTGCTAACTCCATGTATTTTATCATTTCTTTTTTTTGCAGCTCCTTTAGGCAGATCTCTGCTTTGTTGTAGGCATTCAATCCATCGAAGATGAAGGGCCATACATTGCCTCCTTCTCGGAGCTACTGGAGTACTTGGTTCATCTAGGCCTTAGTGACTTGAATGTGCTTCTCGTTCACCTCTTTCTGCAATCCCACTTGGTCCCTGTAACGATTTTTGACTCTTTCAAACTTTAGGGAATTGTTCTTCCAAGCGGAAATTTTGATTGTAGACTTCTGTCGCAATGCCCAAACTTTCTCCATTGACAGATTCTGATTCTTAGTAGCCAACCTTCTCATATCTACATTCACCCTAGCTAGCTCCTCTTGCTATTGGTGGATGAAATCTTTCATGTGCTCATTCTTTGTACCAACATTACGCAGGCAATGAACTTCGGCAGTCAACTGCATGTTCTCCTGGCAAACCTTGGCCAAGTCTTTCTCTAAATGATACACTCGAGCATCTGCTATGGCCTTATCTAGGATCTTTGTCTCCCTTTCATCCTTAACAACCTGAACTTTAAGCTGAATTTTTTGGAAACCTTCATCTCTGGTGATCTTGCGGTTGAGGATAGCTGGATTGGCATGCTGGGCTCTTAATTGGGAAACCTCCATTGTCAAGCGCTGACAAGCAGCTTGAGCAGCCTCCAGTTGTCCTTCCAAAACAAAGCTTTTGCCCCTTGCCAATTACAACTTTGACTAGGTTGCAGTGATGTTGTCTAAAGGATCGAAGACATCCGAAAGTGGTTGCCCGATTCCTACTAGTCAATCCAACATTTCTTCATGTTGTGCTGCATCCATCTTGCTACGTGAAGTTTCGGCAGACATCTGTACATCTTGTAGTCCATGGATGTCTGGTACAAGTGCTGTTGGTGCATTGAGAGTAGTAGCAATGGTATTAGCAACCACTTTGGCTACAACTTCTTGTCCCTTGTGCTACATCACCAGAACCGTCGCCCCCTCACCATCCTCCAAGCATACCGAGAAGATAGCAGCATTCCCTGAGATTTCAGGAAATAACTACTAGGTTGTAGTTGATACATCTTGGATGATTGGATCTATTTTGGTTGGAATGGATGCTCGAGTGGTAGAAAATATCAGCCCTGCCCTTTCAAGAAAGCTGACTGATTACGCCACTTGCTCCAGGTGACTCATGGCAAGGCAATAGACCGAAGGATCATCTCCTACACCAGTTCTGCTAGATTGCTCTCACTACCTGAAGAGCATTTCCTAGATCTCACGGATGTATGTTGCTATTGTTTGCGATCCTGGCTACATTGTTTGCACAAGTGATGGAGGTGGTTTCTGCTTTTCCTCTTTCTTTGTGACGACAAGCATTTTTTCTTTCATCATTTCTCACCACGAGGCAATTAGGAGCATCGGATGATATCATTAGAGTACCGTGCTCTCCCTGCCCATTTGCATAGCTTTTAGATTAGGCAAGGAAAAGGGAGAGCGTGTCTTCCACATTCATTCTCTGCGAACCTCTTTTCAATTTTCAAAAATAATAGTTGTGGAAGACTCATGGGAAATTTTCCACTTAAGGCGGCACATGCATGAGTCAAGAAGGGAATGATTTTGCTGGGGTCTTACCATTGGATTTAGATGGTAAGATGCTACCTTTGAATAGACTCTCTCCACCATGGTCAAGGAGCCGAAATCCTTGTGCTCTACTCCATAGTAACATTGGATCCATTGCACCTTTTCCCCTGGATCGGCTTACTTAGAAATTTCCACCACATCTGCCCCACTTTCGAGCAACCCCAGAGCTTGCGCTATTGCTTCTGAAGAGTAAGAGACATATATGCCCTTGATTCTTACACTTGACCCTGGCTTCTGATTTGTCCAAAAGAGATATGTTTCTCCTAAGTACCATTCACCATTGGTTGTGATGATTGGCCACATCGGGGAGCTCTCCAATTGAAGTCTCACATCTTCTGGAGCATTCTCGTGCAATGGCCCAAATTTTAACTCTTGGAGGACCATACGTTGCACCTTGCGTGGCGTGATAGCAACAAGGCAGGCATGGGTTAGTATGATCTCAAGCCTCGGTTATATCCTAGGCATCTCATCCCCTAGCAAATGCACATCGAGAATCTCCTCTTCGGGAATCTAGTGAACAGATTCCACGTCACGTTAATTGCATGAGAACCCTCCGCATACTCTGGTGGTTGCACTCCTCATCCCCTTCCCGTACGTGGGCGCTTGTCCCTTGGTTGCAATGGTCCTTCATCCCTTGGGTGCTTCGATTTGGGTGCCATCTGAAAATAAACATAACCATCTATTAGACCATTCAAAATGGTCTGTATATACCTTTTTCAGCTTGACCAAGTTATGTTAATGGCACAAGCACACTGTTAAGTCTCCCAGAGTGTTAAGTTAGGGGTTAGGGCCAAAGGTTTTGTAATTAAAAACTAATTAATTAATTAATTAATCACACAAGGGCACCACCCCCCCCATGACTAAGTGCATACCTTTGGGTTGCATAAAAGGGAAAGGACAAGTTGATGCAAACATGTGATGGAATGTAGGTGCGTTGGGAAGGGTTAGGCAGAAAAAATGGCAAAAATTTTCCTCAATTTGGATGTCAAATGATGAAAAATACAAAGTGCGGCAGGGTATTTATAAGGGTTGGGCGCTGCGTCGATGGGGCCACATATACGTGGCCGCATATACGCAGTGGCTGCATATACAGGGCCCCATATACGCAGCATTGTTCTCTTGTGGACCAACATTGACCAACCCAAAAAAACTTGAAATGAAAAATTTAAAAATCCAAATCGAGGCGATTGAAGCACAGAAAAGGCCCGATCATGGCTAAAGACAAGAGGAATGGAATTAAGCATGAAAACAAAACAAAATTGGAGAGCATGGGTCAAAAAGAACTCAAGAAAGGATGAAATCGAATGATGGGACACTGAAACAATGAACCAAGAAATCCAAAGGAGTGGATACTTAATAGGAGAAACAAAGAATATGCAGGTGGGTCCTCCCCATAGCAGGCAACAACTGTAAAGCCCCTACATACCATCAACACTAGGGTCCGTGTGGCCGGGAGCTGATGAATGGTGTTACGAGTGAAGACACCAAACAAAGAGAAACCCGCCAAGGCATGAGAGACCAACAGGAAACACGACAAACACACAACATAAAAAGGGCAGTGAGGTGAGTATGAAGAGAAGCAAGAATGGAAGGAGAGGAGAAAATGGAAAGTCCAAGTGGAGCCACATGAAACCCCACGTGTAAGTGTGGTTAAGTGACCCGGTAGAACCTTCCTGAAATCATACCCAAAACCATCTGTGACCAGTGATCTCATAGCTACAAATGAAGTTTGGACCATCCCCCAAGGAAATAGGAATGACCACACAGAAAACCACCACTCTAGGAAACATGAAAAGAGGGAAGTGAAATGGGGCAAAGTTAGAGGGGACCAAGGAAGTCCCATAACAAATGTGGGTGGCCCATGAGAGGCAGTCTAAGGGGTGTGCTTTGAATTCCCACCGCAATATGTTTTTTTTTTCTTTTTGTGTGGAGGAACCACACCATGTGAAGACCCATGTTGTATGTGCATGCATCCGACCAAGGGTTGTGCTTTGAATCCTCAATTTATTTTGTTTTGTTTTGTTTGTTTTGTGCTTTTTCTCTTTTTTTTTTCTTTTTCTTTTGAATTTTTTTTCTTTTGAATGAGGACCACACCATGCAAGGTCGAATTGGCCAAAACATTTTGTGGAGAGAGACATGGAGGGGTAGGAAATCCGTAAGGAGACACCATCAACTTAGGAAATAGAAAAGAACAACGAATAAAGCATTCCCCTTGAAGTCACAACCGATTCAAACTAGTGGGTCATCTTGCAATCAGGGAACTACACATTCATTAAAACAGTTTTAATTGAAGGGGTTGCATGTGCACGATGCAAGGAAAACCATGAGATGGTGAATGGGTGGATGACATGGACTCATTGCCGAGTGTATGAAGTGGAACGACGTAAAACCAAGGACAACCATGCAAAGGCGGGAACCAGAAAACTAGGAAGACTATTACAGTACCCATCGTAACGAAAACCGACCGCGCCAAACAATAGGATGATGACAAAAAGTAAACAAAAAGAACACAAAAATGGGGAAAAAAGTGTAAAACAAACATAAAAAAGTATAAAATGGTAAGGGGTGTATGGAAGTGGATCAGCAGCAATGAGGGTCCCCCCCACGACTGTGTGGAAAGGAGGAGACATGAAAGATGGAGCATGGATGTTCGGCTGATGATTAGTTACTCATTGACTATTTATGTTTTCATTATTATAATTTCAATCGTTAGTGTTTATTCGTAGTTGTAAAAGACATAAGTACGACCATCTCAAACGTAATTCAAACACTTGGTAAACCCAGCAATGCTTAACATCTGGTAACCCAGCAGTGTTAGGAAATGCTCAGAATGTGCTCAGAGGATGGGACCGGATGCTTATGCTAGGTGTAGTTAGAATATACACTAGGATAATTAGAGATTAGATAATAGTTATTCATTACTTTCATACCTCACTTAGTCATCGAAAAAGATAATTAAAAAGATATAAAAATCATTAGCCTTAGTCTTACTTAACCATCACAATAGAACTTTACAACTGAGATTAGGATGACAATAACCGTTCTAACCCAAGGTTTCACTGGTTAGAAGTCTGGTGCATGTTAAGTGCTTACAGTCTATGGAGTTCGACTGAATCACGCGTGAACGTTCATATTCGTATGATTGGGCATAGCGGTACCTAGCCGCTCATCAACTATGTTATTAAAACTCATAGCCTATAATTTTCTATAGTTTTAGTTTTAGTTTCAAAATATAAAATACCAATTACAAACAAAATAATAAATTATTAATACCTAAAATTTTGCATGCTTCCATTTAAAATCTATTTTAAACAAGTAAAACTAAGAAAAAGAATAGAAATAATTTATCAATAATTTGATTGAGTTAAGATGGTTAAGTTTAGATTTATCTAATAACTTTTTCTAAATGAAAATAATAAATATATTTCAACGTACTAAACATTAAATTCAATGTCAAGCTTAGAAGGAAACAAAAATGGTACTTCTCACATATATAGATGTAGACATTTGCTAATATTAAGGAATTAATAACTCATTTTGAAAATTCTTCGTTTCATAAAAACAAACAAAAATTAAATAAATTTGACAAATATGATAAGGCAAGTAAAAGTTGACACCAAAAATGCATCTAGATTAGTAATGTAAGAGAGTATTAAAAAATATTTGGCAACCATAAACATAAAACTCCAAAACCTTTTTTATCTCTCTATTAGGTTGTAGAAAAAAGAAAAAAAAAAGAAAAAAGAAAAAAGATCTCTTAAAAGTTGAAAGAATCTTAAAGAATCTTCTATAAATCTTACCTACTACGATAAAGAATGAGATAAAATATCTCCCATTCCACTCCACCTTTGTTATTCTATTTTTTATGAGAACCATCTACATGGCATTCTTTGAAATTGAAAGATCATATTGGTAAACCTTCTCAAATACAAGAAAAACATGTTGAATATGTAGAAATCACAGTATGTCCTATGGTGGTTGATAACTATTCTAACATTAAAGTGCATATCTTGAAATTATAATAAATTAATAAGCATTATTTTATTAATGAAGATTATTTTAATGAATTACTCACACACTACTACCGAAAAGAGCAAAATGAATTCCCCATTGTAATAATAACTATAGATACCATTAGTTTTGTTTAAACATTCTATCTTTAAGTAAAATAGAAAGTAAAGGCCACAATCTATAATCTTCAACCAAAATACAAATAAGACATCAATTCAACTAAAGCTTTGAAGTACATCCATTCAACCGTTAAAATAATGTAGTTGATGGATGTTACCTAAATTACATGTGTTTCAATTTTTTTTTTTTTTTTTGTACAATAGATATACATATATCATAATCATACATCTCGGTTGAAATCATCAAAAAGGGGCATATCTCCAAAACTTGGAATGGATTCAAACAAGTTATTTGAAAATTGAATATCCTTTGGAAGTAGCTCTAAGGTGGATGTTGTTAGATCAAAGTCCTTTGACAACAACTCATCCCGCCGTGGCATTATTCCATGGTCCATTAAACCATTTGTTTCCCCTTCACCTTCAACCCCAATGGCATTAATGTAGATCCTTTCCCTTGTTGTAAGTGATGGTAAATTTGCCTTAGCTTTTCTCTGCGGAAGTGTACATTGTTATATGTTAGAATTAAAAATGAACTAAAAATAAATAATAATATATATTTATACAATTGTGTATTAGATTTTTAAACAAGAAAAACCTTTTAAAAGGTAACTGAATGAGGTAAAAAATTTTACCTTCGGTAGAGTCTTCCCTCCAAGAGGACGTACGTCACTGTTCCTCAGTTCCCTTTGCAATAAAAACTTTAAATTCTTATTGCTACCCACCTACATTACAATTATTAAAGGTATTAACTTAAATGAATATAAATTATATAAATATTATATACAAACATATCTGCATATATGGCCGCCTACGAACATACTGTCAAACTATCCAAAACCGTATTATAAAAGTCAGACGGAAACTTAACATAAAAGTCCAAAGCTATTGAAGAAATTTAATCAGGACAGGTATACACAAAATTATTTAAATACCTTACTGTTAGAATCGAACTCATTATGTACTGGGCTTGCTGAGGCATCTTGCAGTTTTTGCCGTTTTTCTTCCCTTGTAAAGCATGAAAATCCGTTGATTGTCCTTCTTTGTCCAGAGCCGTTCCGCTTTCTCTTCTGAAGCTTCTTGACATCAGTATCTGAATCACTATCTGATTCTGAACTCGGGAAGGAATAATTATTTGCATCTGATACTTGCGAGGATTGCCAGGAATAACCAGTGTTTACTGACTGTTCCAAGTAATCATCCTTCGATGTATGTGCAGAAAAACCCGTCTCAAATTCTCGCCATGTAGAGTTAGGGTTCAAATTAATGCTGGTTCTGCTGCCGCACGTACTGCTGTTCTGGTCAGGAAGGTTGATATCCAAGAAAGATTGATATTGGTCAGGCACACCAAAAGGTATCTCCATGTCGCTATGGTGGCTTATTCCACACCCTGCAAGATAAAGATAAACAGATGCATTAGATAAGATTTTAGTGGGAAAGTAAGTAGACGAAGCTGTTTACTTGTTCTGAAAAATATTGATGGAATCACAAAAATTTTTAACGAACATTTCCTTAATTTTTTTTGGGAAGCACACTTCTATACTTCGATGGCAAACTAATTTAAGTATTTACCGAATTCGACCGCAACCGTATTAATCTTTATTTATCAAAACATTGACACTCTCATGGTAAGGAAAACTACCTCTGTACTGGGAAGACTTTAATAAATATCTGAACGCGAAAACAGAGAAAGCTTCCAAAATTTTTTGGGATATTATAAAATCCAAAGAAAAAGCAGTTCTTCAGGGAAAAACAAATTTGTAATTGGAAGGCTATATTTGGAAATACATGTTTTAACGATTGTTTTAAGATTAATTGGATTTGGTTTGTTCTGTCTCTATCACGAAGGATTCTCTTGGATTCGGATGGGTGCCTCAGGACAGAGAGAGACAAGTTTTGTTTGTTTTATTGGAAAGTCCACCATGAGAATAAGCCCTAATACCCACGTCGCATTCCCTAGAGTACACCTTTGCTGTTCCTTGAACCTTCGTCGTTGCCTTAAAAAAATTCAAATAACCAACAACAAAACACAACGCGCACCATTTTCACTAGAAACCATGGATAAAACTGACAGACAAAAATACTCAAGATCGTCTCACTAAGTAAAGCAGCGGACTGTATCCTTCTGGAATCGAAATCAAAATTTGAGGAGAAAACAAAAACTCAAATCCTTTCAATCAGCGCGAACTCACTTTTAATACACGTTGAAAGTTGAATATTTATAGAAACTAAGAATACGTTATGCTTCAGAAGAAACCAATAAATACAGAGTAATTTTGGGGAAAAAAAAAAACGAATTACCTGCAGCTACAGGTGCATCCGAAGGATTAGACACTTGAGGTTGAGGTGATCCTGGCAAAGTGGGTAAAATAAATTCCTTGCCGCCCAGAGACGGCAACTCTTCAAACATACTATAGTAATCGTTGTCACCCAATGAAGAACAGTACCAGCAAGGCGGAAGTTGGGAATCAAAAACTTGTTCCCTTTTGCCGTAATTTTCATAATGCGGATGTTGTTGCTGCTGCAGCATCCAGTGCGCTTCCTCAACATCCTTCTCCTTTTTGACCTCGAAACTCATCATTTCTGTCAAGAAGAACAAGAAACGAAAGAATAGCAGCTCTTATGGCAAAATCTCGGTCCGTTACCGCTTCCTGCCTTTCTCTTATTCTCCAGCAACGATTAGGAGAGCATTCAATACCAACAATTTATCTAGATTCGCGCAATCTCGACAAATCCGGAACAGCTGCATCGAACAGGAAAATTTTACATCCCGCCCACAAACTAAAGGGAAAAGCAGCGAAAATACCCAAACTATAGCAAAAACTCTGGTCCGACCAAATCCCGCGCATGAATAGATTTGATCGCATTCAAAATTGTGAAGCGCGGGATGGCAAAGGAAGGAGAGAAAAAGAAGAATCGTTAAGTGCAAAGGGATGAGCCAATAACAGTGGATATGGCAGTATCACAGGCTGTGACAATAAGGAGGAGGAGGAGGAGCCGGCGATAATGCTGCTGCTCTGCCTCGAGCCTCATTAATAACATGAAATTATTTATTCTCCGCTCTTCTGTTCTCTGTCTTTGTTTTTCTTGTGTTATTTTTGTTCTTCCTCTATTCTCCACTGCAACTTTCCCGTTAGGTGGTCCAATTCGTTTTTCATGTTTTTAGTCCGAAACTATCATTTTCATGTTTTTGGTTGTCATTGTTATAGTTTTAGTTCTAAACTGTCATTTTATGTAAAGTGTTTCAAATTTTATCTAAGTGTTTTTTTTATGTTTAATGGTTTTAGGGCTTTGGTTTAATGGTCTTAGGGCTTTGGTTTTAAGTTTGCATGTCTATAATCATTGTTGTTGAATGTTTTAGGGTCGACTTGAAATCTATCCTAGTAGTGATGGAGATGGTGGGGTTGTTATGTTGCATCAACATGCCCACACCTAAGTCCCCAAACCTTGACATGGAGTGGGATCAGCATGGGGTATGGCTTAGGAAGGGGACCTTAAGCTTCCTAGCCTACCTACTCCAAAACTATAGTATGATAGTTTGGTCACACTTGAAGTTTGAGGCAGCAACAACAATTGTGGAGGCCATCCTGCCTAGATCTTCCAATTTAATTATGAAATTCATCATGGATAAAATTGATGCTTTTGCAGAAGGAAAAACATGTGATGACTCGACTACTATGGGGCCTCATAAATTATCTCAAATATTTGGATAGTATAACTTGAACAATACCTTGATAGTGGGCTATCATGCTCATATGTGGTTCCAAAACCCTCCACGCATCGTCTATCACGTAGAGAGATAAGCAATATTGTTATCTTGGTTATTCTTTGTTTGCTATTATGCATTTCAAGTTATAACTATATATTATTTCTTGTTTTACTTGCTTGCAGGTTGAGGATTGATGATCAAGGCCAAATCAAGGCTGATAACCTCTTTCTCCTAGCTCACACAGCTATAGAGGTGTTCACTAAGCGCCCAAAATGAGGCTTCTGGTGTTGGAGCAATTGCATGGGAACCTTGAGAGTAGTATTGGACATCACCTTAATGCTTACAAGAGATGCTTAGCAAATAGGAGCATAGATAGCTAGTGGGTGAGCCCATCTCTTGATGATTTAGACTTTGACCCACAACCTAGGGCTCCTATGAGCTTGAGTCATATAGGTGAAGTAAGTGTTATTAATTTGCTGTTTTTATGCTAATGTGTTTCTATTTATATGGATATTAGGCTATTTTAGTTTTTATCATTCATGTAATTTCTTACACCTATGCAAAGGCTAACAAGTATCTTTTACTATTTTGTAGCAATCGCTCCATATACTAAAGTTATAGTTATTACTTCAAGACATACAAAAGAGAACTTGCTCCTTAAGTTTGATGAGATGAATCCTCATAGGTGTGGTTATCAAATCAAATGCCTGATGCTATACTTGCAAGGGTCATCCATGTGGGCATGTTTGGCCTCTTCATGGCCCTAAGCTCGATTGTTTCTACTATAGAAACATTAAACATTTTAAAATCCTTTAATCAAGGAATTTAGAGGTTCATCCCCTGTGTTCATGATGTGATTGCTGTTCTAGAAATTAACCCATCCACATTCAATGACCTCTTTGGTGTCCTAAATGATGACATGTCAGTTATTGTTAAAGAAGGGAAGGAGGTGGATCACTGAAAAGAAGTGGAAGAGTGGTTATACACTTGTCATGGTAGTGAGGGGTACCCTCTAAGAGACACCAAATCATCATTGATTAGAGAGATGTATCCCTTGTTCCAATCTCAGGCATTTCCTAAGTTATTATTCTAGGGGAAGATCTTGGATGTGGAACAGGCTTGGGACATGAAGTAGGTACTTATTAAGGGAACTTGATTCAATTGAGATGTATGCTTGACTTTGGGCTTCAGTTGAAAGTCAAAAAATTCCATGAGAACGTCACCATGAAGTGCCATGTGCATTTGCTCTGTTTGCAACTTACATGTGGAGGTTCATATAATTTTTGGTAGTTAGAAAGGATGGATGATGGGTTGCCCAAGATCCATTCCAATTTAACAAGCCCATGTGAAGCTTATTTCTTCATCCAACAAGGCCCAAGATCCATAGGAAGCCATAGACAAAAGATTATTTGTCACTACTAAGGACCTTGATGGAAAATGTTGTAGATCTCTTGATAGCATGAAGGTTGAGCCTCTCACCATTTGAACCAATGTTAAGAAGGCTTAGAGATTACATGCAGAGGCTGAGGGTATAGCCAAGTAGAGACTTAAGAGGCCTTTAGTAGCACAACTAGTGCTAGTGGTTGGAGAACCTCCTAAGAAAAAGATGATCATCAAGATTAGAGGGATGTAGACTTAAAATCATATGTATGTATTTTGGCCATTCAATTCTTTATTGTTACTTTGTGCATGTATTATGATTGATTTGTGGCTTCTCATGATGTGCTAAGCTATCCTATGTTTCATGGTTGATGCCTCTTATAGATAAGCAAAAAGAGTGGGAGGCTATAGCAGTAGCAACCATTGCTAAAGAGGAGTAGAGGTGTCAAGAAGAGGAGATATTAAGGAATTATAATGATGATGAGGTGCAGAATGATGACTTATCCCCTATTCCTCCTATGCAACACTTTGATGCTATGCTAGAGGATCCACAAATTAGGGAACCTCCTATCACCATATTAGATGAATTTTCAGGTACTTTTGATTTTTACTTCTAACCATTGTACTTGCTATGCTTCATTGACTCATGTTTAATAATGGTCATGATATTTTGGTTATTCATTGTGCTTGTTGTAGCTCAAGAGCCATAGGAAGAAGCACCTACTTCTACCTTATGTATGCAGCCATGGGAAGAAACCCTTGATAAAATAGAGTTTTTGTGGGGTGTAGCTGAAGATATGATAAACCAGTTACAACATATAGCTCCTAAGATCAGTAAAAGTTTTAACTCATTTTTCCTCTTATGTTTTTAATCTGTTACTTGGTTTTCTTGGTGATGTATTTTTCATTATTAATTGATTTTGTTTTGTTAGTTATAGGGCCTAATATAAGATGGGATCCTAACAAGCTAGTAAAGGTCAATGTGTTGCCTTCCTTACCTTTTGATATGGAGAATGTCCCACATAAATTGTATGAGGGTGCCACTTGATACGCACTCTCATGTGCTAAGTCTTTGTGGGAATGTTGAAGTTCTAATAAGTTCCTATGGGAATAAGTCATAGCTACAATGCAAGTTTCTTTTTTAAACTAGTGGCTACGCTGTTCTACACTACATAGTGTAGCACAGCGTAGCAAGCAGCTACGCCACACCAACATGCTACACTATATAGTGTAACACAGTGTAGCAAGCAGCTATGCTACTTCAATGTGCTTCATTTCTCGCTTGCATTGTTGGCACACTTGATTCCAGCATTTCCAGTTTTGACAACACAGTTGTAGCATAGTAGGTTCACGACCAGCTTTGCACATCTTTGTAGTACAAGCACGTAAACATCTCATGGGGTCTAGGACATGTGGCATCCAAGCCTCATTTCTCACTTGGTCCTGGACCTATAAATACCCCTACAAACAATGGTCAAAGGATTGGCTACCTTGCCTTATGTCCACACCGTACCTACATCGTAGTTGCATATAGTTTTTGCATCCATTCTGGCATCTACACCTATTCCAACTTCAATGGTGAGCCTAGTCCTGCCCACATGGTGGACCCCATTCACTTCCCCCCTACTTTGCAACCTTCATAAATGTCTTACTATGCTCACCACAAAACATACCAGGTCCCGCAAGCAGTACAACCAAGCATGGAACTCTGGTCTGCCCCATCGACCACACAAATAGCCTATCCCACAGCACCATCAGTGGCTGCTACTCCAATAGCACCACCCACTAGGTGGTGGAAAACACTAGTAGCATCCTTTGTAGGGACCTTCCCAATGGCATCACCTATGGGTCAGGTCACTGCCCCTACCATGCCACCAATGGTGGCTACCCCTGCAACTCCACAACCATCCACATCGTCCTTGGGTCTGGATCAAGCATTCTATCTTATCCAAACCTTTACAGAAGAAATTAAGGATCTCAAGGATGCTAGTTCTGACATGGTACAAGTCATGGATTTCTACCATGATGATCCCATCAGCCCGATAGTCCCCATGCTAACATTACCCCCTCGGATGCCACTGCCCCAATTTACAAAATACAACAGGGAGGGTGATCCCAAAGCACATTTTGTTACATTTAGATCTAAATCCCTTCTTTTGCAATAATGGCTATACACAATTATCCACGTCTTTGCTATGTCTCTGACTGGCAAGGCTTTGGATTGGTACCACGCACTCCCATGCTCCTCTATCTCAACCATAGAGGAGCTGCTGACTCAGTTCATAACTCGTTTCAAGTATAACTTGAGACGAAAAGTTATGTTGGATCAGTTAATGAGCATGAAACAAGATCCACTGTAATCACTCCAGAAATTCATACAGTGGTGGAGTGCTACCCTTAATGAGATCCGTGAGCCCATTGCAGAGGCCCATCTGCTAGCCATCTTTAAGGGTGCAGTGAACGACTTCATTAAGTCCAAACTGTACTACCTCTCTTCATGAACTCTTAGTTAGGCTTTTGCCCAGACAAAGAGCATACAAGACATGGCCGAGGCAAGCAAAGATCTAGCCTATGTTGCATACAAGAAAATGTTTACAAAGAAGGACAAAGATAAGGGCAAGGCTACAATAGCCACAGTGGCCACTGTGGCAAATGAAGCTAAGCCCAACAAAAAAAATAACAAGAAGGCGGTGACTGTGATAACTAACCATGTACCTGCACCAAATAATGCTGCTCAACCCTCCACATTGGCTTCCGAAGCATCCACCCTGCCTAAGCCTAACTTTAAGCATAAAGATTGCTCTAAGTATACCCCATTGCCCGTCAAGCCTTCAAAACTTCTGAAGTAATTACTGGGGGCAGGGTATATTCAACACAAGTGGATGTCAGAGGAGGCAGCCAAAAGGCATCAACGATACTATGAAATCCTTAGGAACCCCTCCTTGGCTTTGCCAAATGAACCCCTAGTTCCTAAGAATTTTAGGCTGGAACGGTTCTGTGACTATCACCAGCTGTGTGGTCACAACACAGATTACTATTTGGCATTAAAGGATGACATCCAAAGAATGATTGATCAAAGGAGGTTGGTTCTAGATGAAAGCAACCAAGTGCATCCTGAAAATAAATCTATGCATGTCTACACAGACCCACTTAACACCAACAACACTAGTTACATTATCAACACTATCGATATGGACAATAATCCGAAACCACCCCAGCAGCCATTTGTGGTTTGTATGCCTTAGCGTAGCACACCAACACCACTGGTGGCTAGAAAAAAACCCACAGAAATCATTTGTCTTGAGAGTCCCTCCTTAGACATCTACATCCACATCTCCTGTAAATAAGATTGCACTAGCACCCATGTTGACATCGTGAACACCATTCATCATCAGGGGGCCAAGCCACTCAACCGCCCCTGCCCTGCATAAGATGGCACCACAGCCTTCTTGTCCAAGGAAATGAGAAGAGCATTCAACAAGTGAGGTAGCAATGAAACATACTACCCTAGGTACTTCCAAGCCTATGCCCTCACCCTTTGCATCTACATCCTCATCACCAAAAGATAACACTGCTACGCGTGCACGGTCATCGCCACCTCATCCGAAAGGATCCAACCCTAGACCTGAAACTGTCCCTTGAGAAAGTTGCCTCCTAGGACGAATGGAAGAGGAGAAAGGTAGTAAACAACAGGAAGGTAGTCTAGACCTCTTAAGCACTCTTACTTAGGTCAACCAAGCTCTAAAATAAAAGAACACAACATTGAGCCTGTATGACCTAATAATAACTTCCATTGCACACATTGAGGCTCTAGTTCGCATGTTAACAATAATACCAGTTGACGAGAACATGCCAGCAGAAGAGAAAGAAATTCACTCAATTATGGTTTCTTCTACACCTGGAGAATGGAAGTCATCCCAACTAACATTCTATGAAGAATCCATTAGGGAAGACCTTAAAAAGGGTCAGGTGACTACAACACCTCTATTCATCATAATTTGGGTTAGCCAACATAAGATCCAAAGGGTACACATTGATGATGGGGCTGCCACAAACGTCATCCAATTTCCCATTGTGGATAATCTGGGTTTGGTAGACCAAATCAAACCCACAAAAACGTCATGCTTGAAGTCATTCAACAAGGCATGGGTCATGGTGAAAGGCATTGTCCACATCAACTTTGTGGTAGGGGACCAATTCCCCACAAATTAAATGGTTATCATGGTGGAGGAGATGCTTGAGTTTAACCTGATCTTGGGGAGGTCATGGTTAGCCCAACTTAGGACTGTCTCTTTACCCATACATTAGGAAATCGATCTACCCTATGCAGGCAGGGAGGTGGTGATCCATGGTGATGAGGTGGCAACGTAAGCAATAAACAACGTAGATATAGAGCAGGGTTCGGTGGTCATAACCCCTGAGAATGAGGCACCTGTCTCTCTCAACACTAACTGTTTAATGAAAGAGCCAGCTGGACACAGAGACATAGAAAATGACAATGCATGGGCTGAGTTGCCTTTCCAAGTAGAAGACGATGATGCAGAAGAATGTCGTAGTGAAGCTTCTCGACCTTACATCTCACCAAATCCACAATGGGTTACACAGAAGTTACGTATAGCGTAGCAACTCCATTGCTTCTTACCTGGTTAACATTCATTGTATATTTATTTGTTTTTTGTTTCACATCTATTCATCTATATTAGGTGCCTAAATTATTATTTTAAACCATTCACACACTCTCCATTTACATCGTCACATGGCCTGAAATGGCCTAAAACTACCTGTGGCCTGAAATGGCCTAAAACTACCTGTGGCCCGAAATGGCCTAAAACTAACCATGGCTTAAAATGGCCTAAAACTACCCATGGCCCGAAATGGCCTAAAACTACTCGTGGCCCAAAATGGCATCAAACTACCCATGTCCTGAAATGGCATAAAACTACCCATGGCCCGAAATGGCCTAAAACTAACTACAGCTGGAAATGGCCTAAAAATACATACGGCCCGCTAAGGCATAAAACAGGTAAAATTTTCCCATTACATTATGTCATGGCCCAATAAGGCCTAAAACTGACAAAATTATTTACCCTGTGTTTACATGATGGCCTAAAATGGCCTAAAACTAGCGATGGCTCAGAATGGCATTAAACTACCATTGTGGCTTAGGCCTAAAACTGGCTATTCAAAAATAAATAATAAAAAAAAATTTCATTTTCTTATTGGTTGATGATGGCCTGAAATGGCCTAAAACTAAGACACAAAAAAAACATAAAGATTAATAGCATAGATGATACACAAACCAAAATAAAATGAATCTAGTCCTGATTCATTTTCCATTCAAAGTTTCAATTAAATAATGTTTGTAATAGTTTTCTAAAAATGCAAATAAGAGCCCTTGCTATTATACATCATCTTCCTCTACATTACTATTCCCTCCCTTATAGGGCCTTACTTCTTCATCTGAAATCTACATCATAGAAAATGTAGTCAGCTAGAATCACCATAAAAACTAGAGTAACACAAATTGTTGCATCACAGAGAGTGACTAACCTGAGATGGCCCCACATCTATCTCAGGGGGTATGCAATCCAAAGAAATCCCAAGGAGTTTCTAGACCTCCTTGTTAGTAATGTTGGCCTAGTGCCTATCTTTCAAGATAGCATTTGCTACAACCTTCTTTCTTTTAATAGCTGTCCATATCGGTGGTCCTAGAGAAAAGGAGCCAGTGGCAGTCTCAGCTATGGGAAGACTCACTTCCCACTCAAGTGATTCACTGACCGTCACTTGTTGCATGAACTTGTTGTAAGCCTCAGAAGCACCAATGACATCCAAGAATGTTTCATGAGTATACAACATCACTGAAGCATCCCTGTATTGTTTACGATAGACGGTACATTCCTGTTCATACATATGCTTGTGGTTTTCTAGGACTACCCCCACTCGTAAACTCTTGTACTATAATCCTTCCAATCCTAGATCTTTTAGGCCAACAAGTCCATTTGCATTCACTGCTCAATTATCTCATGTGTGGCCTCATTATTGCACCACATGACCCTCCAATATTTCGCATAATCTATGACGGCCATACGCCAACTGCCATCATTGTTATCCTGAGCAAATAGGAACTCATTCCTGGAGCAAATGTCTCCCACCTCAATGGTCAGATTGGCCTTCTCTTTCTCGAGCCTCTAGATGCATTTCCATAGGTCTTCGTTTATATGCCTACACTCCCACAAGGAGTGTGCTGAGTACAATGCGCATTCTCTAGCCTCGTCGTATATGTGACAAGGAACCTTAGTTACTTGATGTGGGAATTTAGGCATAGTGTCAACCTTGACTACTTATTTCGAGTCCCACTTGAGGCGAGAGGCTATCGACCGCACACAAAAAATCGATTAGTCACAGTAGCATAGAAAAGTTCAGCAACCCAAGAGGTCTAGCATGGCAAGTTAAAAGCCTAGCGTAGCTACTTCACTTACCCACTTCCAAATTGATTAACTTCAGACAATCGATCATGTCATCAACCACCCCCTGCATCAACACAAACTTATCAGGGGTCTCAGCCCATGGTTGCAAGAAGATCAAGGAAGGTCCTATAGTGTCAATAGTAGTGTCTGCCATATAACCAAACACATCAGTCATAATCAAGATGGACTACAATAAAGCTTATGAGTAACCCGAATGACAGTGTAAGGGCTCCTACCCAGAAAACCCTCATGGGTGATAGCGGGGTGGTCGCCCATCGACATACTATAGAATATGTGGTCAAAATCACTAGCATCTAGTTGTAGCTCCCCTCCTTCTTGCTACCTTAACACCACGGCAGTGCCCTCCACATCCATCTGCTCCTCCGGTGTTGAATTGCATTCAACAAAGGGATCATTGATAGAGGTCCCTTCTTAGTTGACACGGGTCTCTTCTTTATTCATTGGGGTCCTTCTTTCCCTTGCATCACCATTTTCCTCATCCACAGGAGCATCCTCCTCATTAGTAGGGGAGTCCTCCTCATTGGCAGAAACGTCCTCCTTGTCAATAGGAGTGTTTTCCTCATCAATGAGAGCCCCTTCCTTTGTGGTTGGAGCACCTTCTCTCTTGACCAAGGCCCTTTACTCTATGGCTACGGCCCCTGCATCTTTATTAGTTGCCCCTATTTTAGAGGCCATCACCTCTTCTCTTCCTTCTTCTTCTTCTTCTTCCTTTGGTAGAAAATCTTGTTTACATTAGGCAAAAGAAGATTAACTTAAAAGAAATGCTATGTTGTGCTATGCTACCTAGCGTAGCACAGTGTAGCGAGAATTAACCAAACAAGTGAAGAAAGAAATAAAAATTAAAGGCATTTACCAATGAGAGGTTGTATTCTATGTAACTTAAACTGCAGTTTTTGCCCCCTTTCTTCATCCATATGATGAGGCTCCTCAACCAAATAAGATCTTTTTTGCTACAACTTGGTGGCCACCGTCTCTACAATGAAACATTTTCCTTGTGATACGCTACCTGTACTAGTAGAGGCACCTCTTGTATGCTATCCTAGCTATGGATGTTGCAGGTCACCCGATCCCTAGTCATCATTAAAAATGAATCCCCAATAGCTTCTAGGGGATCCTAGTCTTAGGTGGTGTAGAAGACTTGGAAAATCTATGGTTTGAAAATTTTGTTACAATTTTGCATCACCTAGACTCCATTCTCACACACTACCAAGATTTCCACAAAGTGCTACAAGCATGCTGGAAAGAAGGCATGATGCACATTGAAACGGGATTTAGGATTCTTATGAAGCTTGACCATTTCAGCTTGTACACCTTTGCAGAGATGTTTGTCCCAATTGTAATAGGCCCCCTCTTCCATGACCTCTCTCATTACCCAAGCTTTCTCAATCCCAATGATCTTTCCTTGGGAGAGTAGCTTGGGGAAAGCACAAGCACAGAAGATGGGGTAAACCATTCTGGCCACTTTCAACATAGCCACTTTAATAGGGATACCCTTTCACCCTTTCACTACCCCTATCCACTCCTCAATGTTCACTTGATGGTTTGCCTCCTTTTCGGTCTTTGCCCCCACAAGGAGACCATTAGAGGGGACATCAAAAAGATCCGCGAATAGCTGGTTGTTAGTCTCAAGGAACACTAGCACACTGTGCACACGTGTGAGGAAGCAGTATGTTGTTTTAGAAAAGGATTCAACTAGGGCAAGCATCTTAGCAGTAGAGATGGTTGGGTTCACGAACAAGAACAATTCCATGAGCCCAGCGTCCCAAAGGTTGTTGGTGAGCGATTCCGGGGCCCTGTTGTAAAGCCAGTATTGGGTCTTGTCTACCTCCCTATACTTAAAATAAATGTTAGCCCCATTATGCCTAGAGGTGATCACCATTACCTCCTGGGATTTCTTTGTCGCTGTAGCAGTTCACAAGAAAAAAAGCTAAGCAAAGAAACAAAGAAAAAAAACAAAATAAAACTTGAAGTAACACTCAAGCACGCAAAAATAAACTCATGGTCTAGCGTATCAAGTTTAAATAGTGATGGGAATAGTGGGAGATACACCAACACATCTTCAATGGTGATCATCCTAAGGGATGCCCAATCCCCATCCAAAAAACCAAACTCCTTACACCTATTGTAAAATAGAGAGTACTAGGTTGGATAGGTTTTGTATTCACCCCCACATTGACCTATCACGCCGGTGCACATATTCTCAGTGGAGGAAAACTCCTGCAGCGCCATTTGTGCCAAGGCCAAGGAATCAATATCACTGTGAAGCCCACTCTTGCCAATATAAAACCTGGTAACACATAAAAAGAAAAGTGCACACACTATTAACATTTTTTTTCTTTTCACCTAGCATAGCATGCACTACATAATGTAGCATAATATGTTTACAGAACTCACCCGTCAGCATAATAAACAGTTCCTAGTGGCTTCTGAAAATAGGTTCCCATGTGGCGTGTAATGAACAACATGTTGTATAGGTGGTAGCAATTATATTCAGGCATTTCCCATATCCAACTCAAATGCCTCAAGCTTTTTGGGTGCTGACTCGATCCCTTTACCTACTCGCTCCTAATTGCTCCATCAGTCAGAAATTTCAAAATACCCCAATTTGCCCTAGGCAACAGGGTTTTTGTAATTATGGTTGCTACCTCCTCTGATAAGTGTGAACAAATGATCACACTAAAGTGCTAGAGGAGGAATTTTAGGAAGTCCTATGTGCCTTCCCAAAACCAGACCACCTCTCGTCCCACATGTAGGAACATTGGCCAACAATTTGCTTAGGTAGCAGAGAACCCCTACAATTTTTAGGACAATCAAAATGGGCCTTAGCATCACCCTGCATAGCACAATGGCAAATGTTAACATCATGTTCGAGTGAAGTTAGCTTACAGTGCAACAAGATTAGTCATTTACAAATAGTGTAGCATAACTCTCTTCTTGCATGAAGCATAGTAGAACCACAAAGGTAATAGCGTAGTAGAGAAACAAAAAATTAAATACAAATTTTGAACAAGAAATAATTAAATATGCTGCAGTTGTTTCAACAAATCTTATGCCTGACAAAATGATTTGCACTACACCGTGATAGACACATGTTACGCTATCAAATCATGCACATGGTCAAACCCTCCTGAGGGTCGTATGCTATGCTATTCACATGTTAGGTTTCCAGAATCACCTAAACCTTTGCAGCAAGGTAGCCACAACAATGGTGGTCTAGGAAACACTACATGCAACCTTAGCATAGCATCCGTACACCATCATGGTCAAATTCGTAACAACGACGATATAATGGCCAAAATGGCAACAAAGACGATGACAGAAAATGTAGATTTCAAAATGAAAATAGAAACAAAAAAAAAGGAAGTAGCGTAGCAACTTACTGGGCTGATGGAGTTTCCTCTTGCATTGCGACGCGCACTTGCGATAGACACCCCAAGGTGTCTTTCACCTCATCTACCATGGTGAGCGCTAGGTGTTTGCGTTCTCTCTTAGGTGCCATTATCTATGTACTGACCTAAATCGTCAGTGTAAGGCTGAAAGGGAAAAGCAAGCACCGAAAGATTGTCGGACAGGCACAACTAACCTTGCCTTCACTTGAGGGCAAGCTGGAAAAGGAAACGAAGGTAGAGTGCCTTGGATGATCTACATGCAAATCAACCAAGGACTTCCCTGAACGTAAGCTATGGCCTACGCTAGGATTATCATAAACTAATGTTTGAAATGTAAATGGTAACATACAAAATGCAAATAGGGCATCTACAGAAATGTATTGTAAACAAAGCATAAATTGGATTTAAAATAGAGTAAAAAATATAATGGCTGGCAAAATGAACTGTATTGTATTGCTTAGAAAAGGTGTGCACTAATCAAACCGTAGCTACACATGTGGATGGCAAGTCAAGTGCCAAGCCCCAGGGTGATGTGATGTGAGGTGTTTCAGAAGTGCTTGGATGTTAGGAGTCAAGTGTGCCGAGCACCCAAGGATTGCTGGTCTGATTTTTCTAAGCCATCAACCTTCAAAATTACCAACTGTCCAAATTTCCCCCTCGTTTATGTAAATTGATAGGATATTTATAGGGCTGGGANTCATCAACATGACTACTATTCATTAGCATGACTAATATTTATTAGTATGAGCACTATTCATCAACGTGAACACTATTCATCAACATGAACACTATTGATCAGTGTGAGCACTATTCATCAACATGAGTACTATTCACACCCAGACAAAAGCACTCCAAATGCATGCTAAGGACACACCAGGACCAAATCAACTCACACTGGGAGCCCTAGTGAAGCAGAGATGCCTCAAACAACCACAAAACCACTCAAATCGACATCCTATAGCAGTCGATTTAGGGACCGAGAAGTTTCAAGCAAGNCTGCTTCACTAGGGCTCCCAGTGTGAGTTGATTTGGTCCTGGTGTGTCCTTAGCATGCATTTGGAGTGCTTTTGTCTGGGTGTGAATAGTACTCATGTTGATGAATAGTGCTCACACTGATCAATAGTGTTCATGTTGATGAATAGTGTTCACGTTGATGAATAGTGCTCATACTAATAAATATTAGTCATGCTAATGAATAGTAGTCATGTTGATGAATAGTAGTCATGGTGCACTCACGTTGCCAGTGTGACCCCAGCATGACCATCAGTGTGAGTGAGGAGAATGACATGTTTCACACTAATTTTTAAATTTTTGAAGTTTCTTTCTTGGGTGTAATAGTTGCTTGACTATGGTTAACCTTAGGAATGATTTGAAAATCAAAAATTGAGCCTAATGTGACTTGTTTTGAGCCACTTTTGGGTAGGTCACATTAGACTCACGCTGTAGTGTGATCATAGCGTGACCTCAAAAATTTCTGAAAACTTGCAATTTTGAGCTAAAATCTGACATTCAAAAGGTTGGGACCTGAAGCTATGAAGGACGTGCTTTGAGGATGGATCACAACTTAGAAATTAGATCATTTTTGACTTGGTTTTAGGGCTCCCAAAGTTGGTCACACTATACTCACACTGTAACGTGACTTCAGTGTGAGTGAGAAAATCTATGTAACCTAGTGAAACACCACAAAATTCTGAGCCTGGTACTTCTCCAGCAAGAAGTAGGTCCCTGGGACCCACAGACAACAACAGCTACATTTGGTGTTACACATCGCAACCTCGGAGATCAAAATGCTTAAATTTTCACTAAGTATGCAGTACCAGCGTATACGCTTGGCGTCTATGCTCAAGTTCACATCCATAGCGTATACGCCTAGCGTAGACATCCAACTCACACGCCCGGTGTACGCACTGCACATGTCCGCTTGGCAAAAACCACAAATGTTTACGCCCAGCATGGAATCTCCGAAGACAGAATGAAAATAACACCGAAGAGCAAGAATTGAATCAATTCGGAAACCATCAGTGTACGTGCCCCAGTGTAGACGCCCAGCGTACACACCTGACACGTACATTTGGCAGGTACCACAGATGCATACGCCCAACGACAAAATCCCCAAAGACAGCATGAAGACAGCACTGAAGAGCAAGGATTGAAGCATGTGGGCAGCCATCAGCATATACGCCCAGCATCCATCAACGTATACACCCAGCGTATATGCCCAGCATCTGCAGTATCTCCACCCAAGTTCGCCCAGCCTATACGCCCAGCGTATACGCTAGCCTGATGTAGCATATACGCCCAGAAAATGTAATATATTGTATATTTGTAAATTGTATGCACCCGGTCAACGCGCCACGTGTCTCCCAACTTGAGTCTAGTGTAAAAACCATTATAAAAACCCCCATTTTCCACTTCACCGAGGTCGGTTGGCAAAAATCCGAGAGCATACCCAGGAACAATTACACTTCGAACTAGAGCACAACAACCCTTATGCTGGAGAATCCTGTACGCCGAGCGCACAATCACTACACCGTGCCTACAACGTAAACCAGCCCAGCCACCCTTGCATCCACTGGGGCTTTTCGATTGCCTTGTGTTCCATCCACAACTACGTTAGACCGGTGCATTGTAATTTGATTCAGTAATACCATTGTTACATTTTCTCCCCATAATTGTTTACAGTTTCCATTGATTATTGCACACATTCTGTTTACGTCTGTTTACGTTTACACACTGTTTACATTGTTTACGTTGTTTATGCTCCTTTTACACTGCTACATTGTTTACGTATAACCCAACGTATAACCTTTGGGTGTACGTTTGGGGAAATCCTTGTCTGATCCGCGTGCGGACCACCCAAGGTACTCTGCCTTCGTGCATTCCATCTCACCCTTAGGCGAAGGCAGGGTCTTCTGTGCTCACCCTGCGATCCCATGGCCTCTGTTTCTTTCCAGCTGGAGATCGACGATTTTAGGCGGTACAGAAATTAATGAAACACCACAAAATTCCGAGCTTGGTACTTCTCTAGCAAGAAGCAAGTCCGTAGGACCCACAGACAACTGTGGCTACATTTGGTGTCACACATCGTAACCTCGGAGATCAAAATGCTTAAATTTTCACTAAGTATGTAGTACCAGTGTATACGCTTAGCGTCTACGCTCAAGTTCACATCCATAGCGTATACGCCTAGCACATATGCCCGACATCCACAGCGTATACGCCCAGCGTAGACATCCAATTCACACGCCCGGCGTACACACTGCACATGTACGCTCAGCAGAAATGACAAATGTTTACGTCCATCATGGAATCTCTGAAGACAGAATGAAAATAACACTAAAGAGCAAGAATTGAAGCAAGTCGGCAACCATCAGTGTACGTGCCCCAGTGTAGACGCCCAGCGTACACACCTTACATGTACGCTCGGCAGGTACCACAGATGCATATGCCCGATGACAAAATCCCCAAAGATAGCATGAAGACAACACTGAAGAGCAAGGATTGAAGCAAGTGTGCAGCCGTTAGCGTATACGCCCAGTGTATATGCCCAGCATCCATCAGCATATACACCCAACGTATACACCCAGCATCCACAATATCTCCACCCAAGTTCACCCAGCGTATACGCCTAGCATATACATCGGCCTGATGTAGCATATACGCCCAGCGTATACGCCCAGCAGATGTAATATATTGTATATTTGTAAATTGTATGAACCCGGTCAACGCGCCATGTGTCTCCCAACCCGAGTCTAGCGTAACAACCGGTATAAAAACCCCCATTTTCCACTTCACCGAGGTCGGTTGGCAAAAATCTGAGAGCATACCCAGGAACAATTACGCTGCGAACCAGAGCACAACAACACTTACGCTGGAGAATCCTATACGCCGAGTGCACAATCACTACGCCACGCCTACAGCGTAAACCAGCCCAGCCACCCTTGCATCCACCAGGGCTTTTCGTCCGCCTTGTGTTCCATCCACAACTGCGTTAGACCGGTGCATTATAATTTGACTTAGTAATACCATTCTTACATTTTATTCCCATAATCGTTTACAGTTTCCATTGATTGTTGCATGCATTCTGTTTACGTTTACGCGCTGTTTACATTGTTTACGCTCCATTTACGCTGCTACATTGTTTACGTATAACCCAGCGTATAGCCTTTTGGTGTACATTCGGGGAAATCCTTGTCTGATCCATGTGCGGACCACCCAAGGTACTCTGCCTTCGTGCATTATAGCTTGCCCTCAGGTGAAGGCAGGGTCTTTTGTGCTCGCCCTGTGATCCCATGGCCTCTGTTTCTTTCCAGCCGGAGACCGACGATTTCAGGCAGTACAGAAATTGGTGCTAGAAGGAGGGCCTCCTAAACACCTTACCCGCAAATTCCCTAGCGTTTACACTGTTAAGCATCTACGCCGCCAACCGCATGCCACTTCCTACTGAAACCCTCCCAGCGTCTACGCAGCCCGGTCTGAAAATCCTGCCTGTAAACTATCCAGCATCTACGCTGTTCCGTGTTTATGTTTTCCCTCTTAAAAATTTACTCAGAAAACCATATGCTGCCTTGTTATACGCTAAGCCTTACTTCACGTTGTGCATTGTTTTACACTATGCATTGTTTTATGCTGAGCATTGTTTCACGCTGAGCCTTGTTTTACGCTGAGCCTTGTTTTACGATGTTCCCTGTTTTACGTTGTTCCTTGTTTTACACTATTTCCTGTCTTACGTTGTGACCTATCTTACGCTGCATATGCTCTCCAGTGTATACGCTGAGCCATTTTCATCGTAGACTCGTCTATGCCGACTATATACGCTACGTACATATACGCTGTATACGCTGTCGTTATACGCTGTTAGTTGAGGTGTATACGCTGTACGCTGCATAGTACATTAATTTCATATTCTACCCTATGTCATATCCTCAATCAATCATCATGAATCCCGCAAACAACACCATCACCACCACTCAAGTAACTAACATCCTAGACACTATGGCTCTCCAACAGCCCGTTGCGCAACACCCAGGAGTACAATCCACAGCGGGGCCCCTCTGGTCCCTAAGGTTGCAAGGAAGAGACCCGACCTCCAACATTATAACCTAGGATCAGTATAATTTCATACGTATTAAGATACAAGCTGGCCTGGCTGTAGACCGAGCTAAAGTGGAAGTAAAGAGGTAGTTCGAACTCTTTTACAAGGGGGGACGCGAGTTCATCCCTTCCCCGTATGATGTAATCCCCGTTCCTGAGCAATATTCAGAGCTCATCACATAGCTCCTCCTGCAAAGGAGCCACTCGTTGGACCAGCCTGCGCTAGAGCCTCAACTAGAGGAAGAGGACGAATTCGCTGTTCAATCTGAACAAGGGGATTCGTACCACACTCTAAGCCCGCAAGCACACATTAACCCTATTTTTCATCCTGGTACAGGGGAGATCATGCCCCTCCAACACCTTAGGTTCACCCAGGCTCAAGCACCATCACCAGAAACATCAGCGCTAGTGCATATTCCTCTCCCAAGCGACCCCCAACCTAACACCTTCCCTCTCGCAATCATCCCTACTACAGCTGCAGGCTCGTCCTCACAAGCACCGCCCCCTCACGATAGCATGGGAGTGACATTCCCACCTCGAGTGATAGGGATGCCACACATAATACCAACATCCACGTCTGCTCACTACGTCCCGCACTAATAATTAGAATAACTACTACAGTAACCACTCTAATAATTAGAATAACTACTAGAGTAACCGCTAGAGTAACCACTCTAATAATTAGAATAACTACTAAAGTAAGCACTAGAGTAACCACTCTAATAATTAGAATAACTACTAGAGTAACTGCTAGAGTAATTACTCAAGTAATTAGAGTAACTAGTAGAGTAACCGCTAGAGTAACTACTCTCATCATACCCCTATGACTAAATGAAAACTCATCCTTAAGTTTCTTACAAAATATTCGGAAGGTATGGGATTATTGACTAATTGACAACTGACGATGGAATGGGATGACAAACTCAACGTGCCTAGTGAATAGATCAATAAGCATATTACAACATTAGTGTTCATGACCATTGTGGTGAACACTCGTACATAAATGACATCCAAGCCTTTATTTAAAAATTTGAAGATAAAGAGAGAGAAAGATAATAAAGTGTGTTGCCCCCAATGCCGAGATGGCACCTTCCATTGTTTATCCATAGCCACACCACCAAACTTACTCCTTTCATAAATTCTCTAGTTCCAGTCCATCTTGGGTTCTTCCTCCAAGCCCAGTCCATTGTTTGTATGATCACCATTTGCACACACAACAGAGTCACAAATGAGCAAGGATAGATTAACCATAATGTAGTTGATACCTTGCCTTGATATGAGGTGCATTGGCTGAGTTGTGGTCATGGCACAAACTGGTTCAGAGATTTATCATTGGTGACTACCCAAGGTGCAGGGGTTAGGAGAATAGTAAAATGGAAAAAATTGAAAAATTTGTGCTAGGGCCCCCATGACTAAGAGCGAACGTCCAGTAACTATAATATGGAAACATATGAGGAACAAGAAAGATGGGAAAAATAACAACAGCAACACTAATAAAATGGATGCCATGGATGGGGATGAACCAAGAAATGATTGATTGTAGGAAATTTTTAAGGAAAAGAAGTTAATAATTGCACCAAAAAAGGAATGCTAGTGGGTCCTCCCCAAAGAAGTCTCATGCCTTTTATGCCCTGACAAACCCACAAACTAAAGAGTCTGTAGGCTCTAGGAATGTCATTTGGAAGAAAGAGTTAAAAAATTACCCACAAGAATTCACCAAAGAAAAATAATGCATCAACCTAGAGATAGACTAATGATAGAACCAGCAATGAGGTGGAAAATGGGGAGAAAGATGAAGAGGAGAGAATAGAATGGAATCCTAAGAACAAGGTTGTGTAAAGTCCCTTATGTATTTTATGGTTAATGTGACTGAGTAAAATTCATCCCAAATCCAGACTCAAAAAAACCACATCTATTGACCTTGCATCAACACAGTTGACCAATCCATCCACTTGAAGCAACAACAATGCTTCCACAAAGAGTCATCACCATTTCCAGGAGAGTGAGATGGAGAAGCAAGAAGTGAGAAAGGGCCTTAGTTAGAGGGAACCTTTAGGCATGGGTAACATGTCTTTCTAGTTCCATAACCAATGCTTGTAGCCCATATTTCTTTATTATGTCTAAGGGGTGTGCTTTGAATTCCAACACTTTTTTTTTGTGTGAGAACCACACCATGCAAAGACTTATTTTTATTCACTTAGCTTCCTGATTTTTGAACAATGTTAGAATGCTGAAAAACCCAAGAAAAAGCATCCAAGAATGCAAGAGAATGGCTAGCACAAATGCATCAAATCCCCTTTAAGTCACACCATTTTCATCCTTTGAGTCTTTCCTTGGTATGAAAATTACCCAGCCACAAATTCATTAAAATTTTACTTAGAAAAAGAGGGACTATATAGTTCCAAGGCAAAGGAGACCATAGAGTTATATGGATGAGTGGACGGTGTGGACTCATTGCCTGTTTTACCAAAAGAACCATACCTTAATATCAGCATCATAATTCAAAGGTAAAAACTAAACATTAGCAATCAATATGATATAATTCAATCCACCATCATGAGCAATTATTGGATGATTAATAAAAGCAAATCAAGCAATGAAAAAAATAGTAAAAATATGAACGATGGTGTAAAATAAAAATATAAAAGTTAGAAAAATGTGTAAAAAAATTAAAAAAAATCGAGGCCTAGAATAACATAGGGAAAACCACTACAAAGTTCTTTTAACATGTGTTGAATTGATTTGGAGTATCATGCATACTAATATTAGATAATGCGACTCATTTCACTAAGGCTATATTCAAAAAGCCAATGCAAGACCTTGGGCTCAATCATAAATTAGCTACACCTTATTTGTAATGTCTTGTCCCTTGTTAAGGGTGGAAATAATTGTAAACAATGTAATTAATCTTCTAACAAAGGGACACCTTGTTATGAAGAGTTATGACTATTCATGTATCCCTTGGAAGAGGGTTTGACTTATGCTATTTAAGGTCGAGGTTAGAGGTTGTGTCAAGCATCAAGTTGTGGAGCCTGGAGAGGCACGTAATGGAAGCTGTGTGAAGAAAGATGAAAAGAGACAAATAATTCCTTTGGTAGGATACCCTAACCATGGTGGAAATGCTAGATTGCCTCTAAGGCTTAAGTGGCATAGGAAGACAACCCAAAAGGGCATTAGAGTACTCTCTTCCATTAATATAATTTTTTCATTTTCCTTCCTTAATTATTTAGTAACAATTATTTATGTTCCAATTAATTCATTATTTAAGTATTTATAATATTTCCAATATATTATCCATGAAAATGGTGAATCTAATAAATTAAGCAATCATATTTTTACAACATCCCTAGGAACAGGATGTCACATTTGGTATCAGAGCAAACCACGATTTAGGAACCAAAGTGGAAGAAAAACCTTATTTTATTATTATTGTTATCATAGAACACAAGTACATTTAGGAAAAATAAAAATATGGAGGAAAATACTATTTTATTATATTATTTTGTAATCCAGAGGAGTGAGAGGAAGTACATCTAAGTAAGATATAGAAAAGGAAGAATAGGGGAAAGAAGTAGAATGGGAAAATAAGAAAAAGGCAACTATAATTATTTGTTATGATCGAATGATTCAAGAAGATCTATAATTATATTTAATTGGGATTCTCTTTCTTCAGTAGTAGCATCTGCTTTGCTAAGTACTACCTTACGTCCAACCAGTCCATCACATAACTATTTGATATATTTGGTTGCATGTCTTGATCTAGCTGTTGATTTCTCTTTTCTTTAAAGTTGAGTCTTTAACATATCCATCTATAGTGATCAATCATCCATGTCCTTTTGTCATTCCTTCTCCTTTTTCTATAGAAACAAAATTTAAATTGTGAGTTATGAGTAAAGCAACAAACAAAGAAAGAGAGAGAGAGAGAGAGAGAGAGAAGAGAGAGAAAAGTGAAAAGAAAAAAAATATTACCTAAAATCAATCATTGTCAATTTGAAGAAATGTTCATGAGTATATAGATGGTGAGCATAACATGTTGCACTTTCCATCTCTCCTAAGAGTTGCTCCAAATTTTTTATAGCATTTGGAGCATCCTCAAGAATTGGATGCCAAGATTATGGAAGTCCAACTTGTACTAAATCATAATCTACCTTGAAATTGCATGATGGTGACTCCCATAGATGATATATTTCCTCATGAATAGAATAGGGTCTTTTATCAGATATTCATTGATTAATACTTCGAAGAAGCACAAGTTCTTCTTTAGCAGCTACCACTATCTTTTCCATATAGTAAGAAGAACTAGAGATGGAGAAATAAGAAATCACTGGAATAGATTTTGAAATTATTATTGATGCTACCTATGGAAGGAAAATTCTTCTAGGTTTTGGAGAAAAAGAAGGTATGAGTGGTGATCTAGGTGGTGGTGGAATAGGAGTCTATGTAGAAGTAGCACCTACATTAGCTCTATCCATCTTCCAAATAAAATACAGTCACTCCATAGACCTTTGTAATAAAAAAAATTTTGTTTAATTACCATCATATAAGAAAAAGAGAGAAGTATTTGAACCTTTAAATAATTAAAACCTATCTTTGGTTGCTTTCCCTTATCACATCTTAAACTTTGTTGAGTTGGTCATGTATGTTAATTGACAATAGAGCTATAGTGACCTCCCCTCATTCAGGGTTGACCTTGACTACATTGTCGTGAAATGCTAAGGATGTTGAACCTAATTCTTGTGGTGTAGGAGGAAACATCGTTGCACAAATGATGTTCTCATTTGTAGGGATGTCCTATGTAATAGGAATGGAGGCCAACATCTGAGCTAATGCATGGCAATGAGAAAATGAGATCATGACCAGGTCATACAAGCTCAACATTGTGTTCTTTTATTTGAGATTTTGTTTAAGCTAGGTTAGTGTAGGTACAAAGTCCTTGTCATCAATCATTGTGTTGGCCTTGACTTCCTCCATGCGGCTTGAGAGATGGATCTATTAGGGAGGAGACCTAACCTTGCATTGCTTGGCCTGCTTGGGGGAACGGGTCCCAGTGTTTAGTTGTTACTTACTAGTTATGGCCTTTGCTTTGGCCATGGGGGCTGCAAGACACTCATTCACCTCTTACATTTCCATTTGATAGGCCTAATCGGGTTGTTAGTGGGGTTAGCCCTCGAAGGAGGAGAGGTCGAGATGTTGCCCACTATTGGGATTTGGGTAGGTCAGGGGCCATCACATTGTGGAATCCTAGGAGTTGTTGCAAGGCCAACCCGTTGTGGCACCTTGATGATGAAAGGTTGCTTAGTGATTGTTGCTGCTACATCATGTTAGTTTAATGTCTTAGTGGACGTTTGGTTTGGTTGCTAGTTTAACATCTTAGCAGATGATTGCTATGGAACCATAACCACAATGATGTTATGGGTGCCTGAGGTGGCACTTTGATAACAAAGAGGGTGATTTTTTCTTGTGGAGGCCAACGGGATCCTTTCCTTAATAGAAGCCACATGGATCACAAAATATTATTGTGTAGGTTTACAATTTCCACCTACATTGATGGAGTTTATGACATAGGGGGAATTATCTGCATTGGATTGGCTTATGGTGTTGAGCACCAATTGGCCCCACTCTATCATTATTTGAAGGTTGTCCTACAAAGCATTGTAGTTGTCCTTACTGTGACCAGATAGCTGGTGGTAATGATAGTATTGGTCTAGTTGGAAATGTTGTGGGACCAGGGGCTCATTTGATATTGCTGAGATAGGGTTCTTTAGTAGTTCATAGTACCTATCATGTCATTGGTGGGAAATTTCTAATACTCATTTGTGTTGGATTTGCCTGACTTTCAAGAGTTTCTCTAGTAATTTAAAGGATTTCATCAGTAGAAATGTATACTTTGAGTAAACCTTGCACTTAAAGTTGGACCTTAGGGTAGCCCCTACTGATGTAGATGAGTTGGTGCCAAAGTTGGTAGCTTTGTGAGTTAGGACATTGGGCTACTTGGCCATTGGGCCTCAATTGGTTACTTTTGGGCTTATGGCCACTATTTTCACTATTGCATTTTGCTTACATGCATGTTGGTTTCTATAGGCCATGTAGGTTGAGTCATTGCTAGCTTGCACTGCCTCCTCTATGCCCTTTGTTTGGGATAAGACTTGGCTGAGGGACTTTGGAGCTAGGTAATATAGTTTAAAATTGATGAAGTTGTTCACTACACCCTTGAAGATGACTAGTAGGTGCATCTTTGCTAGGGGTTCATGCATTTCACTTAATGTGACATTCCAACATTGGAGGAATTTTGGCATGGGCTCTAGGGGCTCCTACTTGACTTTCATGAGTTGGTTGATGGTTGCTTTAGGCTTTAGGTTGTACCTAAAGCATGTCACAAACTAGCTTATGAGCTCCTCCAAACAAGAGATTGAGGCCTTAGGTAGCATGTGATACCAGTTTATGGCCTTGCCAACGAGTGACATGGGGAACACACACATGATGGCATGTGGCTAGGCTTGAAGGGGCAAGAACTCAGATCGAAATGTAACCAAGTGTGCATTGGGGTCCTGTTTACCATTGTACTTGGTGAGTTAAGGTAGCTAGACCCCAGTTGGGAGAGTCAGGGGTGGGACTATAGGACTTATGGGTCATCCTAGTAGAAGTCCACCACCTTGATGGTTTTGGAAAAGGTATCTTTGAGTTGGTTGATCTCCTCCATCAAAATTTGGATCAACTGGAATGCCTGATCCAAGCTTAGGGATGTTCTAGCCAATTGCATTAGCTAGGCTTGTGTTGGTTGCATAGCATAGGATTAGATTGTTGGTCGTTAATTTTGCTAGTTTAACATCAAAGCATACGATCATTTCCAATTTAATGTCATAGTAGATGGTTGTTGCTAGTTTAACATCATAGCAGATAGGTTTAGTTGATGCATCAGCTGAGTGATGGACATAGTGATTGAGGTAGGCCACACATGAGTCAGGTCGATAAATGCCATGGACGTTGATGAGATAAGTAGGACATAGGATGCCTGAGTCATTTGGGGTCGGGTGGTGGCCCTTGCATGAGCATAGGATTGGGAAAATGCAACAGTCACCTACAAGGAAGGATAAATTGGCATGGTCACCATCTTGAAAAGAAGGAGGGGCTGTACTAGGCAGCAGTTGTTGGAAGATGATGTAGAGGGGGCTCTCACATTTGGACTAGGCCTCAAACTCATCTTCTTACTCCTGTGAGGGTTCTTTGTAGGTTGTCCCTACATCATGATTGTTTGCATAGAAGAGTTGGAACAATAGATGGTGGTAGGACTTCATGAGTGGGGTTATGTTAAAGAAGGAGGGGTTGTACTCCTATCCATCCTGGTGGACTCATTCGTAGGCTTGTTTTGCCTCCAAGTCAAGGAAATCCACTAGTAATCCTGCTTAGATTTTGGCACAAATAAAATTGTATTGTTCATGGCTTATTGTGGCATGCTTTAGGTGAATCATGGTGTCAAATGTGCTAGAAAATAATGTGGAAGGTTGATTTGGATTCATGTTCATAGATTGAGTTGTGAGAGTTGCTATTTGCAAAAAATGGCTAACTTTGAAATTTGCAAAAAAATGAATAAGCCTATTGATAGAAAAAAAATGACTAAGTAAAAAAATGGCTAAGTGTAAAAATGCAGAAAAATGGTTATGTATGGAAACTACAAAAAATTGACTAAGTGTAAAACTGTAGAAAATTTGGCTGAGTATGAAACTCCGAAAATTTGGCTAAGTATAAAAATGCAGAAAAAATGCTAAGTATGGAAATGTAGAAAAAATGCTAATTATGGAAATGCAAAAAGAAAAAAGGAAAAATGCTAACTATGAAAGCTACTAAAAATGGCTAACTCTAGTGCTACACTCGTTACACTAGAAAAAGCTATGCTCTCCCGAGTGCCTAGAATTTTGGTTAAGTGCCAAAGATATGCTTTGGATTTTGTCTAATAGGGTTCTAGGGGAACTGACAGCCATCTAGAAATACCAACCATTTGAGAATTACAACCACCTAGGAATGTCAACGATTAAAATGCTGGGGGTCCAAGGGTATTTATAAGGCTAGGGTTAGTGCAAAACACAGATCAAGCACCATGTGGCAATGTAGTAGGTGGGACTACAAGAAAAATTTAGAAAATTTTCTAAGTTCAGGGCTGACCAAAAAAGTTCAAACATATTCTAACTCTAGCTACTATGCTTACACCATGTTATGCATGGGATGTGTAACTCAATAGTTAGAATAAAATTTCAAAACTGGTAGTTGAAGCTAACTACACTCAACACTTAGAAAAATTTGGGCAAAGTGCCATCATTTTGACACTTAGCCAAATTTGTAGTTAAGACGCTAAGACCTAAAATTTTGTGGTGTTTTAGAGGCCATCTTTGTTGTTAGGACTATGTCCTATGCTTTCAATATTTTGGTTAAATAATTGTGTAAAGTAGGGAGACCAGATCCTTCATCCCTCTAGTCTATATAAATAAGAGGTATTTATCATAAAAGTAATATGGCTCTTATAATATGAAACTAAAATTAACCNTCATGTTTTAATTATGATGAAATCATGTTCTTTAATAAAGTTGTTACCTTGCTATGAAACTAAAAGGATATTTTATCCATGCTCAAAAGTAGTTCTCTAATAAAGATAGCACATTAATTAATTAATTTTCATATAAAAAATGTTTCTTGGGATACCACTAGAAATACATGTTTTTTTTTAAGAAATGGAAAAGTTAGTTCTATAGTGGTTTGGGCACCTCTAAAAACTTAGAAAAAAACCCTCCATGACCCATGCAAGGAAAAATTAAGAACATCTATAAAAAAAATAATGATGGAGAAATCAACTAAAAATGATGAGCAAAGAGATCCAAATCACACCATTCATGCTAGAAAGCCCATCGATTGCAAGATATCCACACTATGTGCAAGGCTGCTACCACAAGGGTTTTATGTTTATGCCACTATAAATACATGTTACCCATTCTAAATTGAAGGCACCCCTCTAACCAATGATCAAAAGTCCTCAAATTTAATGATATAAGTAATCAATTAATTTAATGTTTATTTCCTTATTTACTTTTGTTGAATAATGATATTTTTATGTGATTTTAAGTAATATTGAGATGGATTTGGGATCATGTAATGCAATGTCACTAGAAAAGATATGGACTTGGTTTGAAACCTGAATAGATATGTATGATGATTATTTTAATCATAAATAACCTCTTTGGAATATGGAAAGGTATATAATGTTCCAAACACAAGAATCCATTCTCATTCCATTTCCATTTCATTGTAGCATATAATTATGTATTTGATGATTTTTCTAGTATAGTACAATGTCCTAATAAAAATAAACATTATTGATATTCAATCTCCAACATACCCATGGATACATGGTGAGATGGTTATATAAGAGAATTTTGGATAGGAACCTACTTTGGGGAGGCTCTATTTATACAACTCTTGGACATATAGGCTATGAACCATCCTCACATGTCCAACTCATTCAAGCATAGTTTAATTAATATTCACATAATCATTTGGTTCATTCTCTCTATATTTTGTGAAATAATACTTTGAAAGCCTTGATTTTTATGATTTTTTCTTTGAAAATATTTCATGTCCTCATTCATTCTTATCCTTATTATCCTCATAGCTTTCATGCTTAATTATTCTTCATTTGGCTCTCATTCAATTCCAAAATCATCCAAAAATTCCCATGAAACTAGTGGAAAATTCAAAGCAAAATCAACTAAAATAATTCCATCACTGAAGAATACTACATTAATGAAGCCTAATCAATGTAATGAAAAAATAGTATATATATCTATGAAACTAAGATAATTTTTCCACATTTCATTCATCTTTCAAAAACATTTGTGATCATTGTAGAGATCCCAAGACTTCTAATAATAATATCTTGTGAAATAGACATCTAATTTGTGTTGTCGACAAACCTATGAGCTTTGAAAGTTAAGCTTTGCATCATAGAGGCAAGATACCTATGGTCTACAAAAACTAAGAAACCCAAAAATTTTGAACAACTAAATTAGTTAATGCTAGTAATGAACAAAATCATGAGAAATTAATGATTACTAGCTACCTTAAGATCTCTATGATGATATACCACAATTAATTAAGGATGTTAGTATGGTGATTTTTTGAATTTAAGCCAGTTTCAAGGATGATCAAGAATAACAATAGTTAAATATTATACCTAAGAACTAATGATTGATCATTCATGTGCTTACAGATAGCACCCAAGAGAGTTTTGAAGGTAAGTAGTCTAAGGTGGAATTGATTAGGTATATTTACACTGTAGTAATAGAGAAATTAAGGAAAAATGAGATGCTCATGCAAAGATCCATTCTCAAAGTGACTCTCATTGAAGCCTACCTTGAAAAGATTAGAATTAAGAAGATCTAGAGTGTTATCCTCCAAGAATTAAGTTTCAAAATTTTCTTTGATTTTGCACCCAAATAGGTCCTAAAAAATTATTAGACATCTCCATTATGATCCATCATTTTAATCAATGGATATTGATATCTTGAATAGATATATGCCTTCTGAAATAATTTCCAATAATATGTGACTATAAGACTAAGGATATTACCATTTCTTATTAGGTAGAATTTTATGTAGAGGCTTGAGGAAACAAAAATATGAAAACCAAATTGGTAGAAGTACTTATATTATTAAACACTTAAATCAAGAAGAAGTGAAATAAAAGATGTTATGGAGTCAATAGAAAGGAGTATGATGCATTCACATTGATGAAGAGAATCTACATCAATATTTTTGCATATCACTTGAATCACATGATACAACCTACCAAAATGACATCCTTATCCACTAGGGCTTGTATTGTACTTAGTGAAAGATTCTTGCCAACCTATCCCAACTTATCTTCATTAATGTTAAGTATTTTTTAAGGAAAATGAGAGAGATAGAAAGGCACTTTCCTTTTCATGTATTATCTAGAAAATTATACAAAAGATAAGGAATTGCCTACTACTCCAATGACATTCTATGTATGGCCACCATAACATCTTGATAAGAAATAATAAAAGAGAAGCCACCACTAAGGATTTAGAAAGAAATATCATCTCCACTAGTCAAGGGGACACCTGGTGCTAGCAAAAGAATAGAGGAATTAAGAGAATCTCATTAAAATTATAGTGGATGATCAATAGATTATTATTCTATAATGAACCATTTGAATGAAGCTACTTGAATGATTAGCTATCAACAACATGATATTTTCAACCTCTTATTCATAAGATGAAGTCAAGCTAAAGTCTAAGAGATTAATACCATAAAAGGAGTTGTAGTATCCCTACCATTGGAAGAAATGCCAAAAATTTCCAGTAGTGTTGCAACCTTCTCTTTGATTTTGGAGAAGGGGATAAAG